>CAUYPK010076740.1:0-18712 GCA_963574355.1 Loris lydekkerianus
CCCTCCTCAGAAGCAGCATAACAAAATCCAAACTTGGCAAAGAGCCACAGTATACAAAATAATGATAAGAGGCAAAGAGCCGAAATTCATTTTGGCCGGGAGCTGCATGCGGCTCTAGCCACGTGTTCGCCACCCCTGCTCTAGAATATCTGTTTTTAAGAAATAATTTCTATCTCTTTCTTGGTATTCTCATTATGTTCATGCATTGTTTTCCTGACTTTGTTTAGTTCTTCATGTTTTCTCATAGTGCACTGAACTTCTTTAAGATGATTATTTTGAATTCTTTGTTAGATAATTTATAGATCTCCATTTCTTTAGGTTCAGTTTCTTAAGTTTTTGTTTTATTTTGTTTTTTATTGATTGAGCCATGCTTGCTTGATTTTTTTCATGCTTTGTTATTCTTGTTATAATTTTGTATTTGTAAAACAGCCATCTCTCCCTGTCTTTACGGTCTGACCTTGTATAGAGGAAGAAATTCATCACTCACCTTGGATGGAGATTCTGGGGCCCTTTCCAAATGTTTTATGGCTGAACACATACATTATCTTTATGCGTGAGTGTGTTATTTCTCAATCAGGTTTGCTAGTTTCTCTTTCAAAAGTTGTAGACTCTTGCATACTCTGGTGGATGCAGATTTTCTGGTATTACCACAAGCCACTGGGCTCTCTTCTGTTTCCTGCTGCCCCCAGGCATTCAAAGCACGTCAATTTCCCAGCAGTGGTTGGAATCCAGTGAGAAAGAAATCAGTCCCTCTAGAAGCCTCACAATCCATAAAGTTGAACACGTTTCTCTTCTCTTTTTTTCCCTCCTATGGGAGAAGCTATGACCTGAGTGCTTTCTCCCTGTCTACTTGAGCTGTATGGTCTTCTGTCTGCAGTACTGCAGGTTCTCTGGTGCTACTATAAGCTGCAGATCTCTCTTTTGTTCTCAGTGGCTACCCAGCATCCAAAGTATGTAAATTTCTGCATCAATAAGTTTGGGAGACAAAAACCAGTCCTTTCAAAGGCTAGAGTGTTAGATAAGCATTCTTCTCCTTTCCTTTTTTCCTAGGAAAGAAGCTGTGTGTTGAACTTTTCTCTTCCCTTGTGAGCTGTGCTAGCCTGATGGAGGGGCTGATACAGAAATGGCTTCTCTTACTTTTCTCAATGGATATCAATGGATGTTCTTGGCTTTCGGTTTGCCTGGGACATTGCAACTTCCTAATTGGTTTCTGGCATTCTCATAAAAACATTTTGAATACTATACTGTTGTTAAGTCAATGTTTATGTGGGGAAGTGAGACATAGGGCTTCCTATTCTACCGTCTTACTGATGTTACTTTGTTAAGAAAATATCAAAATCTACAAAAGTATTTGATTATCATTACTTTATATAATCTTGAGCCATCTCCTGGGATTTTCTGTCCTCTAAGGTACTTAATACAAACTTAATTTCAATATGAGGCTTTTTAGGACAGTCTGTGACTATGGCTGAGAATATTTTTAGCATTCACTCATACTTTAATGACAGTTTGACTGAATATAAACTTCTTGGCTCTAAGTTTTTTCTCAATACTTTGAAAATATTGCCCCATTTTAAAAAATTCTCTATTTGGTCGATTACTTCTAGTGTTGCCATTGAAACATTTAAGATTAATCTGATTTTGATCGTTTGTCAGGATTTGGGTTATTTCCGTAAGATCTTTTCTAATTTTCTCTTTGTCTTTGATATTCTTACATTTTCTTATTTGTTATCTGGTGTGAAGTTTTTCCTTGTATCTCCTCTTTGGATTCTCTGGCTCTTTGATTACGAAGCCTCCTCCTCTTCCTTCTCTCTTTCTTGCAGGATAATTTATCTCTATTATTTCTTCAAACATTTCCTCCTTTCCCTTATTACTCCCTCTTTCTATGATTTCAATTATTCTCCTGTTATTACTTCTAGTTGTATTTCTTCTCCTTTCTTCTCTTAGATTTTTTTTTTTTGAGACAGAGTCTCATTATGTCACCCTCAGTAGAGTGCCAGGGTGTCACAGCTCACAGCACCTCAAACTCTTGGACGTAAGCAATTTTCTTGCCTCAGCATCCCAAGTAGCTGGGACTACAGGTGCCCACCAGAACACCCAGATATTTTTTGTTGCAGTTGTCATTGTTGTATAGCTGGCCCGGGCCAGTTTTGAACCCCCCAGCTTCAGGTATGTGGTTGATGCCCTACTCATTGACCTACAGGTACTGAGCCCTTAGATTTTCTTTTATGTTTTTTTATTTCCTTGCCCTTTTTTTTTTCTCTTTAGGAGATCTTCTCAATCCATTTTTTCAAGTTTTTAATCCATTCTTTAGCTAATTTATGCTATTTAATTTATATTCTTCATTTCACCTAATTTTTTATATCTAATCCTGCCTGGTCCTTTTTATACTTCTTGCTTCAAATTGCTATGCAACTTATCTCTTTTGGTCCTAATATTTCTGCTTTGGCATAATATGTAAAGTTATTTTCACTTAAAATGGTTGTGCTCTTCAAATGTCTTCTTATTTTGCCTTATGAGGTAATTTTCCCCTGGAGTTATTGGTAGACTTTAAGGTGCAACAGCCCTTATTAGTTCAGGACAGGGAGCTAAATCCTGTGGAGGAGAAGGAGAGGTACAGAAAATCTATAAGTAAATTCTAGCCCTCAGCTTAGGACCTCTCTCTTTGCCCACATGAAGTAGCTTCCTTAGATTTTATAATTAAACAACCATGGAATGGGTGGAATGGGGAATCTCTGTTCAAGGTTAGTCTCACCTGTTGTTTTAGTGCTTCATTAGTGCATTAATCTTCTGCACTGTCTTGTTTGTATTACCTAGCACACCTGGACCAGAGTTAAGGTCCACAAATATAAGGGCAGATATTGTTTGTCCAAGGCAATAATAGAGGAGAGCAAGAGAAAAAAAAATGCAGAGTTCCTATCTTATTGTTACTTCCCAATGCATGTAATTATTGCCTCTCTTTGAAGTCTATGCCTTACTCATACACTAGTCCAAATAGCATTACTCCATCTCTCCTGACAAGGTTATTGGTATTTTTCCTCTGTTGTTCCTTGGAGGAAGAAGATAGCCATCATATGTGTTAAATGTCTTACAGCAGTGATTATCAAACCATGTGCAATAGCACACCAGAGGATCTTAGATGCTTCATAAAATTTTTAAAGATCATTGATTAAATTATTTTCAGGAGAAGTTCAAAGCACAGTAAGTATATTTTTTTTTTACTCTTTTTTTTTTTTTTTTTTTGATCAACAGAGTTTGAGCATGTGTAGAAGTTTAACTATAGGTTCAAGTGTGTCATGTGATTAAAAAAGTTGAAAAACACTGTCTTAGAGTATCTTGACTCTAATCATGTTTCCAATTTTTCCAAATGTATGATCTTGGATGAGTTACTTTATTTCTCCTTTGTTTAGTTTTCTTATTCATAAAAATGAACTAATACCTAATATTGACAATAATGTAAATATTAGAAATAATACATATTGGTTAGTGCTGTTATTGGCATAAGATGGAAACTCAATAAACCATAGCTACTATTATAGTTATAGATGCGGTTATTGTTGTTATAGCACAGAGCTAGAGTAGAGCCTGCCTTTCTATTCTGAAGGGGGTGTCCTGATTAATGGGGTGCAATGTGGCTGTGCTCATAGTATAAAAGGTTGTCTTTATTGTGTTTACAGTCACATCACTGAGATTATATTTTTTTTTCTTAGAGTTTTTTGTATGCATGTATGAGTAATCCATCAGAGGATTTGGAGGTCTGGGCTTCAAATAATGAGATGTGTTTGGCAGCAGTCTTCTGATCCCTGAAACATGGTAAAGAATCAGAAGAAAGGATATGGGTGACCATTGTGGAATGGTCATATCCATAATCTAGCAATTATTTTCCTTCTTGTGTGTTGAAGTTCCCTTCTGTTAGAGCCCAATGCCTTCGACAAAGTGATATTATGTATTACAGAGTGGTCTTGCTTGAGTCATTGAGAGATAGAACTTTGTCTATTGGTGGGGTGAGGAGTACCTAGAAGCCAACTATGAGATGTTAAGAAGAGCATTTATAAAAACAGGTGCAATCTTAGAGGGTGTCACTGAGATGATGAGGAACAGACAGAATGCACCCATGGGAGAGCCCAACATGCCTCATGGATTCTCAGAAATACTTGGGAATACAGAAACAGATTAGTGAGCAGTCTTCCTGAAGTAGCAGAATAGGAGATAGGAAATTCTGATTTGACATTAAAGGGGTTAAGTGTGACTCGCTGTAGGATCAAGAACCAAGACCTTTGCATTGCATTATTAGTTCCAGAAGGTATATCTTAATACTACCTCTAGCACTCTGTACCTGCTCTCAATAGAACAAATGCCTGCTGTCTTCTCTCTTGCTTGGAGAGCCCCAGGATGCAGGGTGCTCAACTTGAGCCACTTCATTTGTCAGCTTTGGGTATTTGGCTACCAATTCAGTCATCAAGAGACTTCTGAAGTAAACCCGGCCACATGATGGTCAGCTACACCCACTGTGAGGCCTCAGTTACATGTGTCCTCAATTTTCTCTTCTCAAGGCTGATATGAGGTGGGAAGCAAAGAAAATATGTGTGCTGATTTCTTAAACTCACACAGTTATTCCTGACATGCATTCTTTCTTCTCCTTCTGGGCTAATGAAACTTGCTTCCCCTTTGGTTTTACACATCTAAAATGAGGTAGCTCATTTCTCATCCTCCTCCAAGAAATGGCAAGTTGCTGGTGGGGTTAAGGAATTCCCAGAGGGCATAAAATAGAAGCTGATGCTATTTTAAAAATGCCAGAAAGTCTTCCATGATGTCCAAATATGGCCATGGGAGACATGTGTTCTTTAATTGTGTTCTCCCAAGTTCAGTAATAACTTAAGAGAAGATTTTTTTGAAGCGAAGGATAGCTGAGAAATTCATGGGGCATTAGATGACCTCTTGGGTCACCTCCATAAATCCCACCCTGCACATCTCATAAATTCCATCAGGGATGGACAAAAGCAAGACCCCCTTCTTTGGGATAGGCCCTGTTTCCTTTTCCCCTAAGTAGTGACACTCACAGCCTTTGTTATTCCCTTCTTAGATCTCTGTACATAGCAACCAGGCCATGAGGTGAGCTGGTCTCTACCCATTAAACATGATGCCACCAAGCTGTTCCTGTCAGTTACTGCCACTAAAATTACAGCTGTTGGTCAGCCCTTAGTGGAAAGAGGCAACTTCCTCCCTCCTCCTGCTTCTCAAAAATAACATGTTTTTCACTCTATCCCTGCTGGAAAATGCACTTGCCAACTCAGAGAGAGTTGAGCTGAGAATTTTTCAGGCAGGATTTACCCCAGCAGGCTCAGACTTTTTAACTTGAAGACACAAACTTGCTAGACTCTCCAGATCTCGGCTTGAGCCCCCATTCTTCCCTCCCTCCCACCCAGTGCTTTGGCTCTTAGATAAGAACTGCTTCACTCTTTATAGGAGTAAAAATCCAGTAGGAACAAAAAAAGATGCCCCAGTCATGGAGGAAGGAAGGAGATGTGTGCATGTGTACCTAGGTATGCTCACACATGTGCACGTGTATGGAGTTCCTGTAAGTGTATTTAATGGCTATATGTGAATTTTCATGTGTGTAAATTTTCATGTGTGTGTTACGTGTAGTGTTGACAATAAGAGAATTTCATTCTCCCTTCCTCTCATTTTCCTTTCACAACCTGATTTTCCTTATCCCAAGGTAAACTCTTGTAATAATTTATTTGCTTTATCTTATCTAGTTGTGTGTGTATGTGTGCAGAAGAAACCAACCAGAATTTTGGCAAAGAGGATCGTTTGCAGATATGAACAGTTCCTCTTGGTTTGGGGGCAGCCTTTCTCCTAGAACCCACTTCCTGGGCCTTGTGTTGGGGAGAACCCTGCCCCCTTGCCCATCTGCCAGCCCATGATGAGAAGTCTGTGTGCTCTGGATGAGGAAGAAGAACCAAGCAACCTGGTAATCCTACCTAGTGACCATAGAATAGTAAGTTGGAAGTGATAGCGGCTTCTACTTTTTTTAAAAAAAAGAAAAATTTATTAAGTATCTGTGTTTGTTTCAAAGCTTTCTCCATTTAACAACATGTCTTGAAAATGTCTCTCAGACTTAATAGCTCATGGTTCTTCTTCCATGACTCACTGCTACAATTGCATGAATCCAATTTCCATCTCCTCCACTATCAGGAAGTGTGACCTGAAATTTATAGAGTCAAATATTGATTCAGGTTGGTAGCCATGTGACCTTGAATGAGTTAATTCATTCTCAGTTATGTCACCTAGAAAAAGGAGACAATAACTATACCTACATGGGTGGCACCTGTGGCTCAGTGAGTAGGACGCCGGCCCCATATACCGAGGGTGGCGAGTTCAAATCTGGCCCCGGCCAAACTGCAATAACAAAAAAAATAGCCAGGTGTTGTGGTGGATGCCTGTAGTCCCAGCTACTCAGGAGGCGGAGGCAAGAGAATAGCCTAAGCCCAAGAACTGGAGGTTGCTGTGAGTTGTGACCCCCATGGCACTCAACCAAGGGCGACAAAGTGAGATTCTGTCTCTAAAAAAAAAAAAAAAACACAAAAACCAAAACTATATCTCCATAATAACCTACATAATAGGGTTATTTTACAGATTAGATGAAGCTAACCTCATAGAGCTCTTCATCCAATACTTCTCATACATGTGCAGTAAGGCTCTGTTAACTATTTTCATCTTGTCTACCCTGCTCCCAGGTTTTGCCTGTGCCAATTCTCCCATTCTCAGTTCTCTCTTGCTTTCCTACAATATTGTTTTCCTAGCATTGTTATAACAAAATACCACAAATTGAGTGGCTTAAAACAACAGAAATCTATTCCCACCAAGTTGTAGAAGATAGAAGTTTGACATCAGGGTGTCAGAGAGGCCAATCTCCTTCTGAAGGCCTCAGGATTCCTGTTGGCTTCTGGCATTCCTTAGTTCCAATCTCTCCTACCTCTGTCCACCTTCTCTCTCTGCCTCTGTGCCCTTTCCTGTTCTGGTAAAGACACAGTCATGGATGTAAGGCCCATCCTACATCCAGTATGACATCATCTTGTGATCCTTAATGGATTACCTTTGGAAAGACCCTTGTTCCAAACAGGGTACATTCTGAGTTTCCAAGTGAACATTAATTTGGGGGGGCACTTATAAAACCCACTGTATCTACCAACCCAAACTCCTCTTTTTTGTTCAAATCATCTCAAAAATTGTATCAATCAGATAATTTACTTCTCTTACTCCATCAGGAGTTTTCTCACTTTTCTCCCTCCTTATTGCTATGACCTACATGACTGATCTTGCATTTTTGTGGTCACACTCATTCACTCTCCACAGTGCCTCCAACGTGATTTTTTAAAAGTATAGACTAAACTGATAAAGCTTTCTTTCTTCGCGAAAGCCTCTAAAAGCTCCTAGTTGTCTTTAGAATAAAATTCAAGATCTTAGCATTCGAGGGTCTTCAAATGTTGATCCTAAACTGTTTTTTTAACCTAATACTCCACTGGCCTCTGGAGAAATTGCCCTCGGCCATTCCAACCCACACTTAGCTAGGTCCAGCTTGGTCCAAAGAAGGCTTCCTCATTGTTGAATATCCATGAGATGCTTGTGCCAGGGTAAGGTCCTGTAGGCCAAGGCCAATTAAGTGAAAGATTCATTGTGAGTCATGAACTCTGGTGTGAGCATGAGGAGAGAAGCTGGAGGCCAGGTCTAGAGAATATAGGTTGAACATCAGGCCTGAGGGATGGATTTGATTCCACAAACACAGAGGAGGGCTTTAGAGCCAGGAGATCAGGAACAGATTTAGAAGGGAAGACAAGTGGGTGACATCACCAACATTCTAGTTTTTGAACTGAATGAGTGTGATGAATCCATTCATATGTTGGGAACTGGCCAAGTGGCCTGGGTGGGGCTGGCTTTGCAACACTGGGAAAGGATGGGAAGTGTACTCTATGGTCAGTTTCCCCAGATCTCTGTGGTCAGCAGGGAGGGACACATGGACCACAAAGCCCAATGACCTAATCCTTATGACTGTCTGTTCTCTTCTGTGTTTATTCTGTGGGACCCAAGGCACAGACAACTGAAGGCCACAACTTGCTTTTGGCCTTTGCTATTGTGGTTTCCTGAACAGCTAGGCAGATGGAAGAACTAGGCCTTTACTGTTTTTGAGAATGCCAGATCCAGTGTGTCTTGACTCTTGTTCTATTGCTTTTCTAGTTTCTGAGTCGATTCAGACCCAGGCTGAGCATGAATCAGGAGACTGACCTCCACTACCCGAGGGAGCTTGACCTGCAGGCCTCTAAGAATTTCCAGCTCTGACACCGTATGACTCAGACTCCAGAAAATTAACTGGGTGAGGCTGCCTTCTCGCTCTCTCCCAGATTTGCCTGATCCGTTTGTTCATGACTCTTGCTGGGTAATGAAATATTATTCTTTGACACAGGCTGCAGGGTTAGGGAGCAATGAGGGACTTCAGATGCTTCAGAAGTAATTTATAAGCCTTCCAAGATATAACCATTTCACAAACCTACATTGTAATTTATTATAAAAACTCCCTCCTTCTTTCCCTCTCTTTCTTTGTTTCTTTCTCTCTCTCCCTCCCTCTCTCTTCTCTCTTTTCTAGTAATGATTTCAATGCTGTTGAGTCATTTCAGGGAATTACCAGACTTGGAGGGTTTCAGTGTTGAATTGGGGTGTGGGGATAACTAGGTGTAACATCTTCATTTAACAGAAGGGAAAATTGAGATGCTGGGCTGTGAAATCCCCTACCAGGGTCTCCAAGACACTGAGCATCAGGTCAACTGGTTTCTAATCCAGGCATTTTCCCTCTTGTATCATAATCATGATTATTTAAATGATGTAATTTCATTCTCCTGTTCCTGTCTGGAGTTTTTTTTTTTTTTTTTTTTTTTTTTTCTTTTTTCTTCTTTTCACTTAAGAATAGGAGAGACATTTTATATGAACAGAGAGGAGCAAGGATTCTGGGGGATGGCTGCATGACTGCAGCCCTCATTCTCCTGGATTTCTAATTCCTTCTGCTCCTTAGCTAGATGGGAAAGAGATGAGGCTGGGTTTAGGAGAGGAGACAGGCCACAGGACTTTTTTCCTCAAGATCATACTGGGATGGCTTGGCACCTGTAGCTCAAGTGGCTAGAGCGCCAGCCACATACACCAGAGCTCACGGGTTCGAATTCAGCCCAGGCCTGCCAAACAACAATGACAGCTACAACCAAAAAATGGCTGGGCATTGTGGTGGGCACCTGTAGTCCCAGCTACTTGGGAGGCTAAAGCAAGAGAATCACTTAAGCCCAAAAGTTTGAGGTGGTTGTGAGCTGTGACACCATGGCATTCTGCCAAGGGTGACATCTTGAGACTCAAAACAAACAAAAAAAAATCATATTGGGATCTGGAAAGGAGGTTGCCCTCGTATGAAGAAAGGATGGGCTGGGATACCCTGACACAGGGCTAGTTCTTAGATCTGTGGACCTGAAGGAGAGATGTACCAGCCACGAGGCATTCTGCTCTCTCAGGTCCCATGGAGGCCCAGGAAGAGCTGGACCTTGAGGCTGCCTCCTCCCTGACCCTGTGTTGACAGAGTCTGAGGCCTGTCTTGTGTCAGAGTGTGGAGGCCTCCCTGCCACCCTCACAGGCAAATGACATCTGCTGGTTTCTAAGCTGCCACTCCCCTGGGGGTAATAAATGTCTCCTCCACACTATTTGTGTGACTCACTCCAGTTAGGGGATTCCAACAACGAGACTTGAGCGAGATGAGCAGACAAGTGAAGTGAGAACACGTCTAAGGCGTCCGGCACAACTGGAAAAAAGGGAGCTGAGCTGCATCAGAACAAATAGGACCCCATCTGTGAACAGGACTTGCTAGGTCACGACAGTGGCAATCTGACCAAAAACATCAAAGTCACAGAGGGAGAGTCAAGTGCACCACAGACGTACAGCTAAATATGATTCCCCAGTGAAATAATTTAATAGACTGATGAAAGTAAAAAATGAGTAACATGGAGACAAGTCGGAGATATATCTTAAAGCCTATAGCAGAAAATATATAAAGAAGAAACTATAAGGGAAAAGAAGAGGTTTTAGAATCCCAAAGTCTTAACATGTAAGAAGCAGATGTTCCAGAAATTGAAAAACGAAATTAAAAAAAGGAGTTAATTCTTTAACACATAATTGGGTGGGGGCAGAGGAAATTTTTCTGAATTGCAGACAGGCCTGCATTTGCAGATTAAAATAATTCCTGGATTGAGACAAGATTGATGGCATGTAATATTCACCAGGCAACATTATGATAAGATTCATAGCTCCTAAGATACGTGAGTATATTATATATAATCTTCCAGGTAGAAAGAACAAGTTACCTACAATGGAAAAATAATTGGAAAAACTCTGATTTCTCATCTATTATCCCTAGAGGCTATGGCAGGGGTCCTCAAACTCCACATGAGGCGGTGTGATTGTATTTGTTCCTGTTTTGTTTTTTTACTTCTAAATAAGATATGTGCAGTGTGCATAGGAATTTGTTCATAGTTTTTTTTAAACTATAGTCCAGCCCTCCAATGGTCTGAGGGACAGTGAACTGGGTCCCTGTTTAAAAAGTTTGAGGACCTCTGAATAACATTTACAAAGAGAAAAGCAGGCATGCGAGATTCCTGTGTAAATCAATATCGGCCCTATTACTAGCCAACACACAATAAAAATATTTGCTGGAAAAATATGAAAGTCCCCATATAAGTTACTCCAGGATAAACAAAATAGCAATGAGCCATAGAGATCTCAAATAGATAAGGCAAGAGAGGAAAGTGAAGAGTAAGAAGCAGCAAGCTTTTAGAGGTACGTAGACAGAGATGATAAATTTTAGATTATTGGAAAGTGTGATGAAAGTATAAATTAAATAACATGTTGCTAGAGCAATAAAGGAAATTCTAATAAAAGTCTTGGCATAAAAATGTCTAAAGAGGGCAGTGCCTATGGCTCAAAGGGGTAGGGTGCCGGCCCCATATGCCAGAGGTGGCAGGTTCAAACCCAGCCCCAGCCAAAAACTGCAAAACAAACAAACAAACAAACAAACAAAACCTCTAAAGAATAGTAATAACTAGAAACTGGGGGCACAGGTAAAGAAAAAGGGGAGAGAAAGTATGTTCTGAAGTTTTATCTTTGAGTAAGGTGGGGTGGAGGGAGGCAAAGATAAAAGGAAGTGAGAATATGCTAAAAATCTCGTCTAATAGGGTATGCTTAGTGGGAGAAAAAAGAACATACGTCATTTTGTTGCAAGAAATCTGTGGTATTTTGTTTGGAAATAAAAAGAGAGAAATAAGAGTTTGATTTGAAATACAGGGAAACAGAAGGAAATTAATATGGGAAAGAGTGCGTGTGTTACAATTTTTAAATTAAAAAGAAAGGGGGAGGAAGTGGAATGCCTCTCAGGTTGTTTAGAGAAACAGAAAGAAACAAGTAAAAGCAGGAACAATACTTTGAAATAGATGTAATAAAGAGCACAATATAGAAGGCATACAGTGAATTATATAAATGTCCCACTAAAATATGGACTGCCAAGTTGACTTTAAAAAACTGTCATGTTGTTTATGAGAAACCGACTTAACTGATTGAAAATAAAGAAACATACAAACAATTACGAGACAAAGACAAGCAAAAGACAAGTGCAACAGGAATGTTAGTATGGCTATTGGAAAAGGTAGACTGTATCACTAAAAGCCCAGAAAAGGATCATGAAGTGCACTGTACTTTATCCTGATAACTGGCACGATTTTTAACCAACAATTGCATTCCCAACACCCATCAGATCTTGATGCTTCTATCCGGAAGATCTTGATGCTTCTATCTGGAATTTTTCATTTAGAAATGGGTGCTAGGGGTCCAGATATTTTGAACATGTTTGAATCTGGCTTGGGGGTGGGGGAATTAAAAACAGAACATCTGGCTCCTTTGGCCCTTCACATGGCACAGCTGGCTGAAGAAGGTCTGAATGAACACATCTCCCAAGAGCTTCTGGCCCTGGTCATTTGTCGGTAGGAGGCTATTCTAGTTATGCCTCAGTGTCACTTTTTTCTTCTGACCATTTCCTAGTTTTGACTGGCTTTGCCAGAGCAGCTCTGTATTTTATTGACATATTCCTTTTAGAAAAATATACTGAAGGCTGGCACTATGGCTCATGCCTGTAATCCCAGCACTTTGAGAGGCTGAGAGAGAAGGATTGCTTGAGGTCAGGAGTTCGAGACCAGCCTGAGTAACATAGTGAGACTCCCATCTCTAACCCCCTGCCCCCTCATACACATACACAAAACCAAAAACACAAATGAATTAGCTAGCATTTTGGCGACCACCTATAGTCCTAGCTACTCAGGAGACCAGGCAAAGATTGGGTCTCAGAAAAAAAAAGTGCTAAATAGGTACATGTTTATGAATTACATAAATGTAGAAGATTATTTCTTGGGAATGTATGGGTGTAACATTTCTGAAGGACAATTTAGCCATCCATATCAACACATTCTCCTTAGTAAAGCATCACAAGAATGGAGAAGCAAGAATCCAATGTACTCAATTCTAATATGAAGGCAGTAGATGAGCTAATACCAGGGATGGGGTAGGGGAATGAGCGAGCGGGAGAGGGGAGGACGGAGGAGGATGAGAGGTCATGGTGTATGGCACACCTCTTGGGGGAGGAACACAATTATAAGAGGGACTTTGTCTAACAAATGCAATCAGTGTAACCTGATTCATTGTACCCTCAATGAATCCCAAACAATAAAAAAAAATAGTGATATTCATAACCTTTGAGCCAGTAATTACACTTTTAGAATTTAACCTTTAAAAAACAATAAGGCAGGGTGCCTGTAGTTCAGTGATTAGGGCACTGGCCAAATGCTCCAGGGCTGGTGGGTTCAAACCCAGCCCAGCCCAGCTAAATAACAAAAGATAAAATAAATAAAAATAATAAGAAATGTGGCTAGGCACGGTGGCTCATGTCTGTAATCCTAGCACTGTGGGAGGCGAAGGAGGGTGGATTGCCTGAGCTCATGGGTTCATGACCTGCTTGAGCAAGAGGGAGACTTCATCTCTAAAAATATAGCTGTGTGTTGTGGCAGGTGCCTATAGTCCCAGCTACTTGGGAGACTGAGGCAAGAGGATTGCTTGAGCCCAACAGTTTGAGGGTGCTGTAAGCTATGATGATGCAGCATTCTATTGAGAGTGACAAAGTGAGACTGTCTCTAAAAACAAAACAAAACAAAAAATAAATAAGAAGAAGAAATGGGGTTGGACGTGGTGGCTCATGCCTGTAATCCCTAAGACTCTGGGAGGCTGAGGTGGGTGGCTTGATTGAGCTCACAGGTTCAAGACCACCTTCAACAAGAGTGAGACCTTGTCTCTAAAAATAGCTGGGCATTGTGGTGGGTGCCTGTAGTCCCAGCTACTCAGAAGGCTGAGGCAAGAGAATCACTTGAATCCAGGAATTTGAGGTTGCTGTGAGCTATGACACCAGGGCACTCTATGGAGGGTGATAAAGTGAAGACTCTGTCTCGAAAATTTTTATTTAAATTTTTATTTATAAATAAATAAAAAAGAAAGAAATTGTATAAAAGTCATCCATTGGAGTTTTATTTATGAATGTAAAAATTTGGAAGTAATCAACATTTCCAACAAAAGGATATTGGTTAAACAAATTATGTATATCTTGCAATGGTACAACCATTGAAGTGTAAATAAATAATAATATAGGACAATGCTCATGCACACTGTCAAGTACTGCAGAAAAATACCTTTATGCTAATAGTGGCAGGCTCTAAATGGTGTCATCGTCGGTTCCATTTTTATTCCATTTTTATTCCATCGTTGGTTGCATTTTTCTACACAAACAATTTCTTTTAAGAAACAATAGTGACTCTTATCATACATATCATTTTATATTTACAATTAAAATAAAAGAATAATGTATTGCATGTTAAATTAATACTAAAAATAGTTTAAAGATACTCCTTTCATGTAATATGTCCTGAGCTTGAGAGAAAGGACTTTAAATATGTTGAAGTAATATGTTTTCAACAAAGGAGTTATTTTAATATCTTTAAAATATTGCTATTTTCTTATGAAAATCCTTTTTTTTTTTTTTACAGTTTTAAAAATTTTAATTTTTTTTCCATTTAGCAGTTCTGGGCATTTATAAGTAGGAGGATTTTTAGGTTATTTAGATATCAAGTTAATTGAGGGTATGAAGAATTAGGTTACAATGTTTGCATTTGTTAGGTAGAGTCCCTCTTATAATTATGTCCTGCCCACAAAAGATGTGCCATATACCCTAACATTTTGCCCAATAAGTGGGAACACACCAACCCCCTTCCTCCTCCTCTCTCCCTGCTCCCTCATTCCCTTGCCTCCCCCTTTGAATTGATTTGAGTTTTTTCTTATGTGGGCATGCATTAGATTGTCTACTGGCTTCATATTAGAATTGAGTACATTGGATTCTTGCTTCTCTGTTCTTGTGATACTTTACTAAGAAGAAAGAACCCAGATTATATCTCCCATTTGACCCCCAAATCCTACTACTAGGCATCTCCCAGAAGAAAAAAAAAATCATTTTATCATAGAGACATTTACACTAGACTGTTTATGGCAGCTTAATTTACAATCATCAGTGCCCACCAACCCAGGAATGGATCAACAAGCTGTGGTGTATGTATACCATGGAGTACTATTTGGCTATTAAAAGAGATGGAGACTTTACCTCAGTGGTTCTCAACCTTCCTAATGCCGCAACCCTTTAATACAGTTCCTGTGGGTTGCGACCCACAGGTTGAGAACCCCTGCTTTACATCTTTTGTATCAACCTGGTTGGAGTTGGAACACCTTCTTAGTAAAGTATCACCAGAATGAAAATCCTTTTTGATTGCTTTCACATTGTGGAGGCTCCATCTCTCACCTGCTAGATAGATCTCAGTATCCATTCATATCAATAAACATTTGTTGAGAATCTAATTTATGTTTAGTATTATTTTAGGCATGATGTAGGTAAAAAATGTAAACCCTGTCCTTGATAAATGTGCAATTTAGTGAAAGAGGTCACTATTATATTAGTGAGGAAAAGGCTAGTCTTAGGGGTAGAGCAAGATGGCGGCCAAGTAACAGCTTCCCTGCAACTGGGCATGGTGAGTCTGGGGAAATAAGACTCCAAGCATCTCTGGCTGGTAGGATCTGCCTATAATCATCCCTTTGAGGATACAGGGAGTCAGCAAGAGACTTTTGGATCCCAAGAGGAGAACAAAAACAGTGGAAAACTGGCAAGTGGCTGCGTGTGTTCGATTGACCTAATCCTGCTGGCAGCCGTAAGTACAAGCAACAGTGAGACTACAAACTGGAAAGGCCTTACCTGTGAACTGTTTAGGTGTTTTTGGATGTGGCACACATTTGAACTGCCTTGGGGAGAGCTTGAGCAGGAGTGTGGAGAACTGAGCTGATGAGCTGGATGGAGCTAATAGTGTTCTGCTGTGGGCCGCAGGGAGCCATTGTGAAAGAACTGCTCCGGCAAGCTCCACCCTCAGGGTTGCAGAGCAAGGATCATCCGGGAGCTAGTACCTAGTGACTGAGCAGCCTAAACGTGGGGACTGAGTTGCCTTACAGCCTTAAACCTAAGGAGCAGAGTGAGACCAGTTTTGGCACACTGGAGCCTCGGGCTGCTGCCCTGGGTAGAGTGCCATGGCGTTACAGCACACTGCAACCTCAAACTCCTGGGCTTGGCACAGCCTGGACCTCCCTAAGAGCTGTGCCACAATCCCAGGCCCGTGACCCGAGACCCGCACCCACTGGGCTTCCGCATGCCCTGACTAGGAACCGCGGGAGCCACGCAACCCTGCATCCTCCCTCCTGTACCCTCCCTGCCTCCACACTGGCCCATGTGTCTGGCCAGGGACTCTGGTAGCCGCATGACCTCCAGAGCCCTCCCTGCCTCTGTGAAGAGCCCTTCTCCTGGCCAGAGACTGCTGGAGCCTTGGGCTCTCTGTGCCAAAGACACTGGGTGCCAAGCATTCCAAGAACCGTGCACACCACCTCCCGCCCTGTTGCTGGACACGGATGTGTCACACTCTGGAGCTGCTTCCACAACCAGAACTCCCTGGCTGGGGCAGCCCCAGGGGAACTATATAGGGTCACTCCCTACAAAGATTCAGCAACAATAGAGTGATCCCCACTGGGGTCTAATCTTGGAGAGACATCTCCCAATTCTGAGGACAGCCAGAGGCAATGGTGAAAAACAATCATGAGGTGAAATCAACAGAAAAACTCTGGCAATATAAATAATCAGAGTAGATCAACTCCCCCAAGGATCAATGGGGCAGACACAGCACAAGATCCCATGTACAAACAAATAGCTGAGATATCAGAAATCAAATTCAGAATCTGGATAGCAAATAAGATTGAATTACAATTCCAAGCAGTAACCAAAAGATATCTCAAGAATTCAATGAATTCAAAGACCAAAGGACCAAAGATTTTGACACATTGAGACAAGAAGTTGCAGCCCTTAAAGATTTGAGAAACACAGTAGAATCCCTCAGTAACAGAATGGAGCAAGCAGAAGAAAGGATTTCTGACATTGAAGACAAAGCTTTCAAATGCTCCCAAACTCTCAAAGAGGAAGAGAAATGGAGGACACTAAAACAGATCACTCTCTCAGAGAGCTCTGGGATAATCTGAAGAAAACCAATATACGTCTTATAGGGATCCCTAAAAGCAATGAAGTGGCTTCACAAGTCACAGAGTATCTTCTCCATGAGATTATGAAAGAGAACTTTCCAGACATGCCCAGAGATTTTGAAATTCAGATATCTGACAGTTTCAGAACTCCAGCATGACTCAATCCAAATAAGACATCCCCCAGACACATCATAATCAATTTCACTAAAGTTAATATGAAGGAGAAAAATTCTGAAAGCAGCCAGACGAAAGAAAACCATTACTTACAAGGGGAAGAATATTAGAATAACTGCAGATCTCTCTGCTGAAACCTTTCAAGCTACAAGAGGATGGTCATCGACTTTTAATCTCCTAAAACAAAATAACTTTCAACCCAGGATCCTGTACCCAGTGAAACTGAGTTTCATTTATGATGGAGAAATTAAATACTTTAATAACATTTACACGTTGAAGAAATTTGCCACAAGTAAATTAACTCTCCTGGATATTCTCAGACCTACCCTCCATAAAGACCAGTGTAATACTCCACCACAGAAGTAAACCCACCTAGAAAACTTTGATCAAATTCCAGCTTCCACAGTCGCAAAAGGATTAAAAATGTTCACCAGACTCTCAAAAGGCTTATCAATATTCTCAATTAATATGAATGGTTAAAATTGTCCTCTAAAGAGGCACAGGATGGCTGACTGGATATAAAAACTAAAGCCATATATCTGCTGCATATAAGAATCTCATCTTACATTGAAAGACAAATATAGATTTAAGTTGAAGGGATGGTCATCTATACTCCAGGCAAATGAAAAGCAGAAAAAACCAGGCATTGCAATCCTATTCACAGATGCAATAGGATTTAAACCAACCAAAATAAGGAAAGATAAGGATGGACACTTCATATTTGATAAAGGTAATACTCAATATGATGAGATTTCAATTATTAATATTTATGCACCCAACCAGAATGCACCTCAATTTATAAGAGAAACTCTAACAGACATGGGCAACTTGACTTCCTCCAGTTTCATAGTAGTTGGAGATTTTAACACCCTATTAGCAGTACTAGAGAGATCCTCCAAAAAGAAACTAAGCCAAGAAATTTTAGATTTAAACGTAATCATTTAATATCTGGACTTAACAGACATCTACAGAACATTTCACCCCAACAATACTGAATACACATTCTTTTCATCAGCCCACGAAACATACTCCAAACTCGACCACATCCTATGCCACAAATCTAACCTCAACAAATTTAAAAAAATAAAAATCATTCTTTGCATCTTTTCAGACCATCATGGAATAAAAGTTGAACTCAATAACAACAGGAATCTCAATACCCATACAAAAACATGGGAGCTAAGTAACCTTAAGCTGAAGGATATATGGGTTATAGACAAGATTAAGAAGGAAATCACCAAATTTTTGGAACAAAACAACGATCAAGACACGAACTATCAGAACCTCTGCGATACAGCAAAGGCAATCCTAAGAGGAAAATTTATAGCACTGCAAGCCTTCCTCAAGAAAATAGAAAGAGAGGAAGTTAATAACTTAATGGGACGTCTCAAGCAACTGGATAAGGAAGAACATTCCAACCCCAAACCTAGCAGGAAAAAAGCAATAACCAAAATCAGAGCAGAATTAAATTAAATTGAAAACAATAGAATTATACAATAGATAAATAAATCCATAAGTTGGTTTATTGAAAAGATTGATAAAATAGGTAAACCTTTGGCCAACCTAACCAGGAAAAAAAAAAGTAAAATCTCTAATTTCATCAATCAAAAATGGTAAAGATGAAATAACAACAGACCCCTCAGAAATTCAAAAAATTCTTAACAAATATTACAAGAAACTTTACTCTCAGAAATCTGAAAATCTGAAAGAAAGCAACCACTACTTGGAAGTACGCCAACTATCAAGACATAGCCAGAACAAAGTGGAAATGTTGAACAGGCCTATATCAAGTTCTGAAATA
>CAUYPK010076741.1:0-10012 GCA_963574355.1 Loris lydekkerianus
AACTTCCAGCACTATGTTGACTAGTAGTGACAATAGAGGATATCTTTGTCTGGTTCCAGTTCTAAGTGGAAAAGCTTTCAGTTTCATTCCATTCAGTATGATATTAGCTGTGGGTTGTAGATGACTTCCATCAGTTTTAGAAATGTGCCACCTATGCCTATGCCACCTATGCCAGGAGCAGAAGAAGTCAAACTCTTGCTATTTGTCAATGATATGATCTTATATTTAACAAACCCAAGAGACTCAACCATACGACTTCTTTCTGGATGTTACCAAGAAAGACAGTAAAGTCTCAGGGCATAAAACTAACATCCACATATCAGTAGCCTTTGTATATGCCAATAATAGTCAAGTTGAGAAGCTAATTAAAGACACAATTCCCTTCATGGATAGATTTGAAAGCATAAAAATTTTATTGTAGCATTCAGACACACCCAAATACAAGGGCAAATTTAAGAAATGACTTGTAAGCATATGCTGTATCTGCAACATATATATGAAAGGCATAAAATCCCACTACACAAGGAGAATTCTTACAAATGAATAACAACACAGGGATTTTAAACAAAAAAATAGGCAAAGGCTATGAACAGTTATTTCACAGAAGATGAGTAAGAACTAATCAATAAATGAAATTTATATCTTCATACAAAGTAAATTAAGATGTTTTATCTAATCATACATCAAAATAAAATTTTAGTAACATCTGTCATTCATTCATTCACTCAATAATCATTCAACCCTCATCCTGTACTAAGTAGTATCACCGTTATTATGAGAATAATGATGAACAAAATAGACAGTTTCTAGATTCACAGTGTTTACAGTCTAGTAATGTAGACAATTACTAAAAACATAACCACACAAATATATGTAATTATAAACATAACCACACATTTATGTAAATGCTAATGAGTACAAATGCAATGATTGGGACCTTACTCACAGATTACAATAGCATCAAAGAACACTTCTCTGAGTAACCTGCTTGAGCTTAAATATGAAGG
The DNA here is from genome assembly GCA_963574355.1 of Loris lydekkerianus. NCBI lineage: Eukaryota > Metazoa > Chordata > Mammalia > Primates > Lorisidae > Loris > Loris lydekkerianus. The sequence goes on from CAUYPK010076741.1 coordinate 1,008, forward strand.
TTGAGTTGAAATGAACTAATGAAGTTATGGTGTGAAGGGAAAGACAACTTTTAAGGCAGAACAAATTAACATGCTCAAGTCCTCAGACAACCAGAAAGGTGGAAAGTCATGTAAGAAAAGCTTGAAAAGACAAGGGTAAGAATGTGCTGTGGACTATGTTAAGGACTTTTGCTTTTACTTAAGCGCAGTTAAAAGCCATGAAATTATGTAAAGCAGAGAAATATGATTGGAATTGCTTATACAAATCAGGCTGACTTCTGTATAAAGAAAAGATTTGGGGACATGGAGATAGTGAAGTCATGGCAAGATTTCAGGTTAGAAATCATAATTTGGACAATATAAGTGTTGATGAACCCACAGTGGGCAGGGGGCTCATGTTGCTCCTGCACAGAAAGACAATTACTGAGACAACTAGGATTGAAAAGGAAGAAAGGATTTCATGCAGGAGAGATGCATCTGCCAGGAGGAGCACAGACGGCCTCGGATCCTACTCCCAGAACAACAGGGTCAAGAGGATTTTATGGAGATGAAAATGAATAATGTACGAGGGGGGGAGTGAACATTATTGCATGTTTGGGCTGGAGTACAGGGCATGCAAACACAGTGAGGAATCATGCTAGTACATATGTCCCATGAAGAAAAAATGGTGGATCAATCCCTCCAGGGCAGGGATTTTAGTATTGTAGGGATAGGGGTTAATATTGATCATTTTTTAAAGCCTTGTGTGCAGGCTCAGTGGGTCCTTGGGCACCATCTTGGGATGAGTACCACTTGTCTTTTCCTGGACAAACAGGTAGTGTGAGAGTCTATAATTATCTTGTGGCTGCAAGGAGGTTCTGTCATTCCTGGGAAAGAAACTCGAAAGGGAATGCATTAGTGCAACAGAAAGTTACAAACTCTTTGTCAGCAAACTTAACTAGCCTGGGAACTTGAAACATAAGAGAACTATAAAAATCATAATTTCTTTTTGCTTTTGGATCGGTTACCTTAGTAGTAAAGGTTAAACACATATACAATCACTCTTAATGTGTTTCAAAACAAATTCATTGTCTTTGAGGATAGGGATGAGTGAGGATAGGGGGCTTTCTGCCCCAGACTTCATTTCTCATGTGCCCAGGACAGGGCTCTGCACCACGCTGGGAGGAAGTGAGGTCCTTGTGGTTTGGACTCCTCTTTCCAGCGTTTGGGGTGGTGGACCAAACTTGCGCTTATGAAAAATCCGGGGCTGCCCTGGCGCCGCGTTCACCGGAAGAAGGGGCCCTTCCCTGTCTCCAGGCCGAGTAGCGTCTGGGCTACCACACACAGAAATATATTCAACTCGGGCCACTGTCCCGATGCGCTGTGGAGAGCGATCGTAAGGATTCTGGTTATTATAATCATCTGCAGCCAAAGATTTTAGATGCAAGCGCTGACTCCCTAGTCAGTTCTGGGAAGTGTAGTTTGATAGTGGCAGCTTTAGGCTCAGGCGCATGGCGCGGTCGGCTTTGGGAAGCCTAGTTGCCTGAAGACGGCTTCTGCATTGCTTGGGAATCATAGTAGGGCGGGAAACCTTCGCCCTCGCCCCTCCCCCGCATGGAGGCAGCGTGGCTCCTGGGAAGTGTAGTTGTCGGCGGTCACACTCCTAGTCTCTTGGCGCGGCGGCGTGGCCGCGGGGCACTCGGGGAGTGTCTCCCTCACGGAGGCCGCGGTCACCTCTGGGAAGTGTAGTTCTTTGAGGCCACCGGCCTGTTCGGTTGGGTCTCTGAGGGGCTGGCAGGCACAGTTCCGGCCACCCTGGCGGCACGGTCCTCGGGGGGCGGAGCCGAAGGTCTAGGTGTGTGGACCGGAGGCAGGTAAAAGGCGCCCGCCTAGTGTCACGGGAGCTTGGCCGGATGGCGAGGGGCTGTGATCGCGGCCAGAGCCTGGAAACACTTGGCAAAAAGCACCGAGGAAACATGCCGTCCGGTGGCCATGGTTAAGTGAGATGGTGCTGGGAATGCAAGTCGGGGTTACTTACGGTCCCCTGACCCATGGTTCTGGCAGGAAAGGAACGGCCTCTGGGCGTCCTGGGCACTCCAGGTTCCCTGTGTTTGTGGCGACTACGGGAGCCCCCAGCTCGAGAGGACTCGGGCTCCTGTTCACTCAGGACTCCTTTCTCTCCGTCAGGTCTGCCGTTTTCCACTTTCCTGCCCTCTGCGGTTCCTTCCGTGAGCCATGTCTCAGGTAAGCTGATGTTTCCTCTTTTCTTAAGGAAGCCAGCCTTACTTTTCAGGACTCATGGTTATAGACTTGCTTTCTCTTGAAACTCCACCAGAGTCCTGAGACTCTGCCTCCTATTCTTCCTCTTCAGGTGCTGTGCTTGGAAGACAGAGAGTTGACAGGAAGTGGGGTTTCTGACCTGGCAGGCGTATTTTATGGTTAGAGTAGGGTGACAGCTGTTACATCGCCACATCTTTTCCCTAACATTAGAATGAGGAGCGTTTTACTTTATATCGCTCACTCTAGCTGCCCTTCATTCTTTTTCTTTTTCTTTTTTTTTTTAGGCAGAGTCTCAAGCTGTCGCCCTGGGTAGAGTGCTGTGGTGTCACAGCTCACAGCAACCTCAAACTCGTGGGCTTAAGTGATTCCCTTTCATCAGCCGCCCAAGCAGCTGGGAATACAGGTACCCGCCACAAGGCCGGGCTATTTTTCTTTTTGGTTGTAGTTGTCAATATTGTTTGGCAGGATTCGGGCTGGATTCGAACCTGCCAGCTCCGCTGTATGTGGCTGGCGCCCTAGCCGCTGAGCTACAGGCGGTGAACCAGCCCTTCATTTGTTTATTCAACCTTTTTTTGTTTTTACTCAATATTTATTTTCTTTTTCTTTCTTTCTTTCTTTTTTTGAGACAAAGTCTCAAGCTATTGCTCTTAGTGGAGTGAAGTGCTGTCACAGCTCACAGCAACCTCAAACTCTTGGGCTCAAGGTATTCTCTTGCCTCACCCTCTCAAGTACCTGGGACTACAGGCGCCTGGCTGCCACAACGCCTGGCTATGTTTGTGGTTGTCATTGTTGTTTGGTGGACCCAGGCCGGGTTCAAACCTGCCAGCCCCAGTGTATGTGGCTGGTGCCCTACCCACTGAACTACAGGCACAGCCTTCAATATTTATTCTCAACACCCCCATCACAGTGTGATTCATGGACTAGCAGTAGCAGCATTACTTGAAAATTTATTAGAAAGGAAGATTCTTAACGCCTCTGCCTACTTGCCCTGGGGATGAAGGCTTGTTCTCTGTCTATGGTGAATGTATCCTACTTTCTAAGCTTTCTTACTCTGTAAGCTACCTTTCTCTTCCTCAATAAACTTTGTTTCACCTTTATCTTAACAAAGAAAAGAAATGAAGATTCCTGACCCCTACCTTAGACCTTCTGAATCAGAAAGTATGGGGCCGTGGTCCAGTAGTCTGTACTTTTGCAGTCTCTCTAAGTGATCCTTACACATGAGCATCCTATGTCTGGGAGAGTCAGCAGTGAGCAAAACACAGAACTCACTTTTCAGACATCACATTAAATTCCTTTAGCAAGGAACACTGATTATTTTTACTCTAGCTAGGGCTAAATGTGTGGCTGATAATTGTGCTTCAAGAGGTAGGGAAAACAAACAAGGGCGATCATTCCAAATGAATCCCTAATTTTTAGTTCTACTTTTTTATGTAAATTATTTTTATTATTTTTTTTTTACATATACATGTGTTTATTAGGTTTCCACTTTTGCCTTCACAGAATTAAAAAGGCTTAAAATTTAATAACAATAACAATGTTTAAGATAAAGACTAGAAACAAAAACCTTGTAAAGAACGAACGACAAATACATTCAGAAAAGAAATCAGACGATTGCTGCATCGAAATATTAAGCAATAATAATATTAATAATGCAAACAAAGTAACATTCACATTGTCAGATAAGAGTATGTCTATTATAGAATGCTTTGACCTGAGATTCAGTATGGAGTCATCAGTTAACTTATTTTTTTCCCCAAAGTCTCAAAAAATAGACAACTAATATTTATAAATAAAAGTAAAAAATAATTTCAAAAAAAAGATCATGCCAAATTTTATAGACAATAGAAAAAGAAGAAATACTTCAAAATCATTCTACTTAATCTGGATATACCTGATATTAAAATTGGAGAAAATAATATAAAGGGGAAATCACAAACATATTTCATTTATACATGAGGATGCAAATTCTATTAGTTCTGCTTCTTTGTCCAACCTTTTTTATACTCGTCTCCAAATTCAGAGGCTGAGTTGAGAAATTTGATTTCCATCTCTGCTGCAGATCTTATTGTTTACTGTAGGAAAGAGCTTCCTTTATTAGTCAACAGTGTTTTACTGCTTATTTTTTATTTTTTATTTTTTTGTAGAGACACAGTCTAACTTCATCACCCTCAGTAGAGTGCTGTGGCATCACAGCTCACAGCAACCTCCAGCTCCTGGGCTTAGGGGATCCTCCTGCCTCAGCCTCCCCAGTAGCTGGGACCATAGGCGCTTGCCACAATGCCCGGCTATTTTTTGTTGCAGTTTGGCTGGGGCTGGGTTTGAACCCAGCACCCTTGGTATATGGGGCCAGCTCTCTACTCACTGAGCCATAGGCACCACCCTGCTGCTTATTTTTTAAATTTGAAAACTGTAAAATATAACTTTGCCATACATATGTTTGCTGTTAGTTTTTTTTTTTTGAGACAGAGTCTGAGTCTGTTGCTATAGGTAGAGTGCCATGGTGTCACAACTCAAAGCAACCTCAAATTCCTGGGTTCAGGTGATCCTGTTGCCTCAGCCTCTGGAATAGCTGGGACTACAGGCACCTGCTTCTACTTCCTGGCTAATTTTTCTATTTTTGTAGAGATGGCATCTTGCTCTTGCTCAGGCTGTTCTCAAACTCCTGAGCTCAAGTGATCCACTTGCCTCAGCCTCCCAGAGTGCTGGGATTACAGGCATGAGCCACCATGCCCAGCTAGTTTGGGATCTTTTAAATTTCCCTTCATGCCTTTTAAGTTATGTCAATCACTCAAGTGGTGCAAAGCAAGGGGTTATTTATTATTTTCCCTAGTCCTGAGAGAAAAAGCTTTAAGTTGCATTCCTTTCTTGGGAGATCCATGTATTTTATAGTTTATCTCTTTTGCTCTGTGACATTGCTAAAGTTACCACTAAGTTTTACAGCTGTTTCTTCAGGGTAGGGGATGACTGAAAAAACTGAGATTGCATGCCCTGTTTGATCAGCTAGTTATTACCCTGAAGAAATTTTAACCAAATCATATTAAAATAGACTGCTATTAAATAAAATATAGATTGCTTATTAAACATAAAGGAATAATCATTGTTATTCATGAAGTAAGATTTTAAGATATTTTATTTTATTTTATTATTATTTTTTTAATTTAATTTTTTTAATTATAGATAAAAATATGCACCATAGATGAGGTCCAACCCATTACCCTCCCTCCACCCAAACCACCCCCCTCCCTTCCCCTTCCTTGGTCCTTTCCCTATAGTCTTGTGGTATAGTTGGGTTATAGCTTTCATGTGAAAGCTATAGTTTAGCTTCATAGTAGGGCTGAGTACATTGGATACTTTTTCTTCCATTCCTGGGATACTTTACTAAGGAGAATATGTTCCAGCTCCATCCATGTAAACATGAAAGAGGCAAAGTCTCCATCTTTCTTTAAGGCTGCATAGTATTCCATGGTATACATGTACCACAATTTTGTTAAGATTATAAAATGCATATATTTAAATTTTTAATAACAAATATTACTACTACTTAGGTTAGTACTAATCATTTCTTTGATTTAAACATTGAATTATTATCAAATTTAAACATAGAAGTTTAAAATTGGTAGGGCCCAAATAGACAGGAGGGTGAATATTCCATGATCTTTACCTTTTTTGCCCATTTTATTTTTTAACCAAAACATATTTAGAGTTATATTTTTATAAAAAAGTATACACATAAGTAAACTCACATATTATATTTTATATTGGACTATACTTTTGAAAACTTAACACAGCCGAGTAACCAGCACCCACACGCATAACAAGGTTAAACACCATCCTGACTTCTAACAGCAGAAATTAATTTTCCTGTTTTTGTTCTGATGCAAATGAAATCATAGAGCCAATACTCTGGCCTTTCACTCACCATTATATTTGGGAGATTTATGCATGCTGTTGTGTGTACTTATAAATGGTTCATTCTCATTATTATGTGCTACTTTACTGAATGATTACAGCACATTTTATTTTTCCATTTTGGAATAATGGGTGGAAATTCAGGTAGTTTTCAGTTTGGGAAATTTTGAATAATGCTCCTATGAACAGTCTACTTATCTTTGAGTGAGCATGTGCTTGCATTTCTGTCGGGCATTTACATTGGAAAGGAACTGATGGATGGCAAAGTCTGTGGGTGTCCTGTTTTCCTATGTGCTGGCAAAGGTTTTCTAAAGACCTGTGAGCAGTTGAGGCCACCATCAACTCTGGAGGAGTTGCTCCATATCCTTGCTAACACTATTTATGTTTCTGTTTTGCTGTTGTTTTTGTTTTGTTTTAGGTTCAGCCATTCTGGTAAGTATGTAGTGACATTTCATTGTGGTTTTAATTTATATTTTCTTGATGACTAATAAAGCTGATCATCTTTTCAAATGTGCACCAGCCATGGGGCCATTCATTACCATTGTAAAAGACATTGTTCACAATTTTGAACATTTGTCTATTGAGCTGCATTTTTTTTTTTTTTTGAGGCAATTCTTATTCTGTCACCCAAGTTAGAGTGCACTGGCCCAATCACAGCTCATTGTAGCTCAAACTCATGGGTGCAAGCAATTCTCCTGTCTCAGCCTCCCTAGGTAGCTGGAGCTACAGGTGTGTGCCCCCATACCATCCTCATTTTTTAAAATATTTTGTAGAGATGGAGTCTCACTGCATTGCCCAGACTGGTCTCAAACTCCTGGCCCCTAGCAATCATCCTTCCTTGGCTTTCCAAAGCTCTGAGATTATAGGCTTGAGCCACTGCACCTGCTCCTGGGTTGTATTTTTCTTTAAGTGATTTGTAGGAGCCCTTAATATATTCTGAATAGAGTCATGTATTGGGAATTATATTGCAAATATTTTCTCTCATTTGTTATTACCTTTTCATACACTTAAATGATATCTTATTTAGATAGGTCACAAAAAGCATGAATCCTAAAAGTGAAAGTTGGTAGAGTTGATTAAGAGTTTTAAAACTCTGCTTTCTGAAAATATTACAAAGATAATGAAAAAATAAGCTGCGTCTTCAGAGGAGAGACCAATGTTTTCTATATACCTATCCAGTAGGGTGATGGTGTTCAGAGTACATAAACTCCTACAACTCAATAATAAGAAGACAAATGAGTTAATAAAAAACAAACAAAAAAAACAATGGCAACAACGTGTAAAGACATTTTATAAAAGCCACCTTAAAATGACATGTAAAGGTAAAACAAGATGCTAACATCATTAATTAGTAGAGAAATGCAAACTAAAACCATGGTGAGAACCAGTAAACATCTGTTAGAGTGACTGGAGGGGGAGACTGAGAAGAGCCAGGGTGACAGACACAGCGGGCCTGGGAAGTTCATAGGTGGGTGATGTGAGTGGACGGCAGTCTAGGCACGTTAGAAGACGTGAAAGTTTTTATAAATTTTGACCAACATTCACTACATGAACCATCAATCTCTCTCCTGGATGTTTCCCCAAAAGAAGTAAATTCCATGCTCGCACATAGACACACCTGGCAACATTCACAGGAATTTTATTCGCAAATGACAAAAACTGGAAACAACCCACACGTTTTCCTTTTCTCTTTTAGACTTTTTGAATGAACACCTGGCAATATGACAAAATATCTTTTTGGTTCTTCTCTGTAACTCAGGCAGGTCCTTTCCAAGCTTTTGGTAAGCTCAAACACTTCTAAGGGTGTCCAATTTTTTTTTTCTTCTCTGCCACATACTGGAAAAAGTTATCTTGGAACACACATTTAACACAGAGACACTAACAAAAGCCATGAACAACAACAAAAAAAGTCTGTGCATAATTTTCATGCTTTCCAACACCATAGACAAAGCAAGCAGTCCTCACATTCTCCACGTGGGCCTGCCGGCCTGCGGGTGGGACCCGGGACAGGCTTGGTCTTCCCTGCGGGTGTTTGAGCCCTGCTCTATTGCTTACCGCATTGCTTTAATGTTTGATAAGTATTTTGAGGAGGCAGCGAGGCATGTGTTTGAGGCAAGCACCATTCCCAGAGTGGCATTTGGTGTTCTATTATCCCTCTTTATGCTGTGTACCCAGATTCAGCAAATATACGTTGGGGGAAGAATTGGCCTTGTTTATGGATCCAAATTTTTTTCACATTGTGTCTAATAAACGGCATAATTGCTAGTTTCTTTTCCTCCAGCAACATTATTTTGCATGTGAAAACCCGATTTTCAGCCCAAGTTTGGAAATCTGCAAATGATCCTGGGGAAGAAAATTACTAGAATTTCCATTCATTTAACCTTTTCTGTTTCACAGATCTCTGGTGCTTTTATCTGTTGTGATGGACTAACGTCAGTGCGGTGATCTACTATTGCTTTTTTATCATTGGAAGTTTTTCTTTTTTATATATATTCAGTCAGTTTTCTAGTTTTTCAAGAAAAACCATAACATACTCTCCTTCTAAATTAAAACCCAGGATTTTAACAATTTTAGCAAGCTAATAAATTGATAAACTAAGAATCATTCCTAAATGGAAAAAATAAATATATAACATGTTTAACAAAAATTAATGTGATTTCTTCTGACCCTATGTTTATACCCTTGATGGCCTTTTTTTCCCTAATTGCAATGGCTAAAACTTCCATTACAATGTTAAAGAGCAATGGAGACAATGGGCAACCTTGCCTGGTTCCTGATCCAAGTGGAAATGATTTCAATTTAACTCCATTCAATACGATATTGGCTGTGGGTTTGCTGTAGATGGCCTCTATTAGTTT
>CAUYPK010076744.1:0-15138 GCA_963574355.1 Loris lydekkerianus
ATGTTGGAGAGGCAAGGGAGAAGAATGTCTAGTGTTATAAGGCAATCGTGAGTGGGTGATGAGTCAGAGGGAGTAGGCAAGAAGGACGCAGGATTTAGTGTGGGACATGTGTTAAAATATAATGATGGGTTAGATAAGAGACAGGTTTGATGGTTAAGAATGAGGCATGGTGGCAGGGTTTGAAGATTTTTGTATGTCAAAAGATCAGATAGAGAATGAGGGGATGAGACTAGCAGGGGAACCGAAAGTGACTTTCTTCAATTCTTGTATTAGAGTAACTGCGGCTGCCAATGCCTTGAGACAAGGGGTTCAATCTCGAACAGTGTCATCTAATTGTTTGGAGAGATAGGCAACTTGAGTAAATGCGAGGCCTAGATGATGTCCAAGTACATTGAGAGTAAACCCAGGGTTTTCTGTGACATATAGAAGGAAGTGGCAAGAAAGATCAGGAAGGTGGAGGGCTGGAACTTCTAATAAAGCATGCTGTAGAGATTTAAAGGAAGTGAAAATCAAGGTTAGGAGAGGCTCATGAGGGTTACCTTGAGTAGCATTATATAAAGGAGCAGCTAGGAGAGAAAAGTTGGGAATTCATGCTCTGAGGTATTCAGTTAATTCTAAAAAGGAGAGGAGTTCTTATTTTGTGGTGGGTAGAGGAAAGTCGTGAAGAAGGCTTCTTTTGTCTATGGCAATAGCTTTGAAGCCTGGGGACAAAAGGACACCAGGATAAGTGACTTGTTAGAATAATTAAACTTTTGAGGGAGAGACCTGATATCCCCTATCTGTAAGGAAACTAAAAAGTGAATGGGTGTTTTGCTTAGAGTCATGTAAGGTGGGACTACAGAGCAGGAGGTCATGAACATACTGATTTAAGGTTGAAGGAGAGGGATCATAGATGGGAAGTTTCATGGTAATGTCTGGCTAAATAAGTGGGAGCTGTCATGAAATCCCTTGGGGAGTACAGTTCAAGTAAGTTGGGAAGAAGTCTGAAGAGTAGGGTTAGTCCATATTAAGCCAAATATGTTTTGGCAGTTAGGGTGTAAGGGAATGAAAAAGAAGGCATTTTTGAGGTCTAGCATAGAGAAATAAATGGTTTTAGGAATGATAGTTTATAGGAGGGTGTATGGATTAGGGACTACTAGATGAATAGGAATGACTGCAGAGTTGATAAATTTTAGGTTTTGTACTAAGTGATAGGTGTTATTAGGTTTTTAATTGCTAGTATAGGAGTACTATATGGTGAGTGGGTAGGTCGCAAAAATCTTTTTTCTAGGAGATCCTGTATAATAGGTTGAAGTCTTAGGAGACTAGATTGGGGAAATAGATATTGATGTTGAGAAGGAAAAATAGAGGGGTCTTTTAGTTTTACAAGAACTGGAGAGCAGGAGGCAATTGAGGGGGGTTTTAGTATTCCAAACCTTAGAATTTACTTGCTCTGGTGGAATGGGCCAGAGAAATGGGTCTTGATAGCTTGGGAAAGGATGAGGCAGAGTGAGGCAGAAGGAGATGAGTCAGCATCTATTAATTTAAGATTAAAAGTGAGGGTGGTACCTAATTTGGAAAGTATGTCACGTCCCAGAGGGGGAACTGGACAGGAAGTCAGTACTAAAAAGGAATGTATAAACGAGAAATTGCCAATCATGCAATGTAAAAAAGGCATTTGACATAGATGGTGAGAAAAACCCTCTACCCCAACAATAGAGGTAGGGCACAGGGAGGTTGGACCACTTAACTCTTTAAGAACTGAGAAGTTAGCTCCTGTGTCTAATAGGAAGGTGATCATTCTACCTGCCTTAACTCAGGGTTACCTTTGGCTCCACAGAGGTGATCTTCGTCAGGTGAGAGAAGCCAAGGTCTTGTCAGTCTTCAGAAGAGGCAAGCCCCAACAAGTCTGCTGTAGGTGCGGCAGGTTGGCTGGCCCCATGTCCTCTCTGGGCCAAGGGGAAGTCAGCCTTCCAATGGTCATTTCTCTTGCAGAGAGGGCATGGCCCTGGCGTGGGCCTAGGTTTGCAGCAATGTCGTACCCAGTGGCCTTCTCCACGGCATTTGTAGTATGGTTCAGGTGGTTGAGTCATGAAGTGGCCTTTGGCCCCTGATGATTTAGGCAGGTTAGGAATGATGGTCTCAGTGACACTATTTGTAATGTTTTGAGCTAGTATTTGATAATCTTGGGTTTGAGATTTTTTATTTTCCCTTTGGAAAACATCATCTTGCCCCATGTAAACCTTAAAGACTGTGTCTAAGATCACGGCCTGGGGTGCAAGGGGTCCGTGCTCCAAGCGCTTTAGTTTAAGTTTGATGTTGAGGTAACTTTGGTTAAAGAAATAAGTTATGAGAACGTTTTTCCCATTTATTGTTTCAGGATATAAATTAGTATACTTAACAATCTCCTCAGTAAGGCATTGGAGGAAAGCTGAAGAATTTTTAGACTTATTTTGTATGACTTCCCATAATTTATCATAATTGATAGCCTTTTTGGCAGAAGCTCTAAGTCCATAAAGAATGTAGGTAATAAAGATGTCTCTAGCATTTCCCCCTCAGCATTATTACTATAATTCCAATTTGGCTGGAAGTTAGGAACCATGTTGTTACCTGTAGGATGCTCATTGTTTGCCATATGAAATTGATCTGCTGCCTCTTTTTCCCTCTCCCACACTTGTTTGCACTCATCAGAGGACAGGGTATTAGTTAAATAACAAAAATATTATGCCAGGTAAGTTGATAGGACAAAGTAATAAATTGAAACTCTTAAATACATTGAGAAGGATTAGAAATAAAGGAATCTAGTCTAACTTAAAGATGTGTGAGTTTTGTCATGGGGAAAGGAATATAGGTAAATAGAAACCACACCATTAACTCCAATTACCTCGGCAACGGGGCCGGGAAGCTGAAGGTCCCTCTAAGTCTGGAGACCAATGGGAACTGGATGAAGAGAGGGGGATCAGAGGGAAGTGAAGGATGAGTACCTGATGCAGTAGAATTAGTTTGCAATTTGTCTACATTGTTACACGGTGGCACTGTAGGAGCATCATATGGAGGAGCTGGAGGAAGAAAGAAGTAAAGAGGTCCGGAAGTGTTTCTTGGAGCAGTCGGAGGTGTCCTGAGAGACTACAGGGAAGAACTCTGAGGGCTAGTTGGAGTTAGGAGATGAGTTCAGATTGGTTGACAGGGAAGTAGGAGGGACAGAGGGTGGAGGCAACTGTGTGGCTGAGGGAGGAGCCGAATGTGGTGGAGCTGAAACAGGAATTACTCCGGTTTCAAAACCAGTGGCCACTTGCTTGCGCAGCAGAGGTTCATCTGCCGGGTTAAATGGGTTTGGTTTAAGGAGATAGGGAGTAGACGAGCGAGCCCTTTGCTACAAGAATGTTGGAATCACCCAAACATAAATTAGGCTTCGTTCTAAGATTAAAAATTAAATGAACTATAGCTTGGCCAGATACTTTTGTTGTCTAGCTTGTAAACTGGTCAAACTTGGGTAGAGAGTTTAAGTTTTTTTTTTTTTTTTTTTTTTTTTGGTTTTAAGTCTAATCCTAATTCTTATCAGTGGCATAATAAGCACCCCAAGGGGGAGTTAGTTGGGATAGAATGGCTTGTACCCATGGCGATTCATTGAAGAAATAAAGCATGAGCAGAATCACGCAAGGACCAGGACAAAAGGCAGATGTCTCTGCTGCTTTTTTGCTGGCCTTGAAGATGAGAACACAGTCTAGGACAGTCATCACTGCACCCAGATCAGTGTCAGACCCTTAGGGCTGAGGAGTGCTTGAGACCTGGCACCAGGAATTTTCGTGCAAGGAGTGGAAGTGCTGGGTTAGGTGATGGCAAGGTCAATGTGAATAGGGAACTCAAGCCTTGAGAAATGCGTGAATCACCAGGAATGTAAGCTACCCAGTCCACGATTAGGGAAAACTCACTTCCATAAGGGTACTCACCAAATCTGGATGAGGCCAGTGTTGAGGGCTGGTTAGATCGCCTTTAGCCCCCAGGAGCTAAAACCCCATGGAAGGGGTGGAAGCTACCCTTGGGAGTGTTCCCAACTTATAGCCCACTTCTGACGCCTGATGAAAGGGGGCACTCCACTGGTAGGGATCTCACAGACCACCAAGGCTTGTATGAAGGTCTTTATTGATGAGGGATGCTGTAGAGCAGCCCCAAGGAAGAGAGAAAAGAAAGAGAGATGAGAGAAGAGAGAGGAGAGATATGAGAGGAGAGCGCGAGGGAGAGAGAGAGGAGAGAAAAGAGATAGAGATCAAAAGAGAGGTGTACCTTTATATAAGTTCAGTTAGGGGAAGTCTTAGAATGGTGACAGGATGGTAGAATAGCCAATAAGGAGTTACTGCTCTGGCAGGAAGAGCCTTTAGGGGCAGGTCATAAGTTTGAAATTTTCAGTGGGTAATTGGGACAGGAAGATGAGGTAATGTTTTATGACTGGGAGATAAGGAGATGTCGAGTAGGCCACTCCCTGTGCTTGGAAAGGAGATGTAACTTTAAGAGTGAGACAGCTAGTCTTAGTCTGTTAAAGGCAGTAAAGGACTTTCTGGGAAGGGACTTTTCTGGGGCAATTACCTAACATTAGGTGATTGTTGATGCTCTTTGTTTCATGTGAGACACTCAGGAATCACTGGAGGCTTAAAGGAACAAATACCAAAAGAGAAAATAGCTCACAAAACGTAAAGAGAAAAAAAGAGACAGACTTTGTTGCCCTTGGTAGAGTGCTGTGGCATCACAGATCACAACAACCTCCAACTCCTGGGCTTAGGCAACTCTCTTGCCTCAGCCTCCTGAGTAGCTGGAACTACAGGTGCCCACCACAGTGCCCAGCTATTTTTTGTTGCAGTTTGGCCAGGGCTGGGCTTAAACCCACGTCCCTTGGTACATGGGGCCAGCTCACTACTCACTGAGCCACAGGCATTGCCCTGGTTTGTTGGTTTTTTTTAATGGTTTGTTAAAAGAGAAATCTACTGAGGTGAGGCAGCTGGAGGCAAGAGAAAGGAGGCAGGCTAAGAGATTTTAGTCCTTACTGAAAAACTATGAATTTATATGTATACATATGTCTATATATATGTACACACACTTTGGAGAATTGAAAATGATAATATATATTCAAAGAAGTTGAGTGCCAAGGTTCACGTCTGCCATCCCCGCACTCTGGGAGGCTGAGATGAGTGGATTCCTTGAGCTCAGGAGTTGGAGATCAGCCTGAGTAAAAGCAAGATCCTCTTTCTACTGAGAATAGATAAGTTAGCATGGTATTGTGGTGGTGGTGATGGGCCTGTAGTCCTAGCCACTGGGAGGCTGAAGCATAAGGATTGCTTGAGCCCAGAATTTAGAGGTTGCTGTGAGTTGTGACATTCCTGAAGTCTAGACTGGGTTAATGGAGTGAGACACTGGCTTCAAAATATATATTTAAATAATAAAAATACTTATCATTTTTTTTATTTTTGTATCTCCTTTTATTTGTAAATTTTGGATTCATATGAGGGTAGAAATGATTAGCTTATATTGTTTGTGTGATTAATTGCTTTAAGTAGATGTGCCCTTCACCTAAGAGGTGTGCCATATAACCTTTCCTTGTGCCCCTTAGGTGAGAGCACACCAATTTCCCTCTCACCTCTCCTTTGATTTTTTTGTTGTTGTTGTTTTGTTTTGAGACAGAGTCTTACTTGTTCACCCTGGGTAGATTGCTGTGGCATCTTAGCTCACAGCCACCTCAAACAGTTGAGTTCAAGTGATCCTCTTGCCTCAGCCTCCCAAGTAACTGGGAGTTCAGGCCCTGGCCACAATTCCCAACTATTATTATTATTTTTTTTAGTGACAGGGTCTCACTCTTGTACAGTCTAGTCTTGAACTCCTGAGCTCAGGCAGCCCACCCACTTTGGCATCCCAAATGCTGGAATTACAGGTGTGAGCCACCGCATCATCTCCTCCCCTCCAATTTTTGTATTATTTTACTATAAAGACCAACTATTCTTACAATTAGTAATTTATAACAATAAATTTGAGTTGGATTTTGGTTTCCTAACTTAGGAATTAAAAGCTCTAGAACCCTTTTAGCCTAGTTCCCTCCTGTATATTTTAACACTCTACAGGGAGACTTGCATTTCCCCCACATTTTCCAAAAGTATGGCACGTTGAGTCTAAATGTACCACTCTTGTTTCCTCAGTCTAACTCTTCTAGGTTGTTAGGCCTAGACTAAGGTGGAAAAATACCAGTTAACTCCTGGCAAATTTCTGGACTACAAGCCCTCAACAAAATGGAGTAAGTCTGGTTCACTTCCAAGATAGATGTGAAAGTACTCACTGACTTCTTAGTTGACTAACTCCCTGAGAAACATACCAGGAGGTACCAAATGTTTACACACTGACCTTTAAGAAGTACCAGGTGGAGGGCGGTGCCCATGGTTCAGTGGGTAGGGTGCCAGCCACATACACCCAGGCTGGCAGTTTGAACCCAGCCCAATGACAAGTACAACAACAGCAACAAAAATAGCCAGTCATTATGGCAGGCACTTGTAAGTCCTAGCTACTAGGGAGGCTGAAGCAAGAGAATCACTTGAGCCCAAAAGTTTGAGGTTGCTGTGAGCTGTGGTGCTACAGCAGTCTGCTGAGGGCAACATACTGAGACCCTGTCTCAAGAAAAAAAAAAAATCAATCAATAAACAAAAAGAAATAGCAGGTAGGGAAAGTATTAAAACAAAGACATATGACTATCTGCAAAATTGTGCTTCTGTCCAAGGCTTGCTAACCTAACTGGGTGTACCTGGGCAGCCTATGTGCCAACCAGGATGCACACCTACAAAACCCTCCTTAAAAATCTGACCCTTAAGCACTCAGGGTTGCTCCCTGAACCCCTGTGTTGGGTGTAAGCCAGTCACCCACCAGCTCTTCAATAAAGGGAGTCTGCTATGAATTCAGCTTGTTTGGCAGTGTGGTCTTTGTGAAACTTCTGGCATAACATTTGTGGAACTCCTGTGCATAAGAAAGTCTTGCAGTAAAATCCTATATTTTCAGTTTCTTTTTTTTTTTTTTCCAAATGCTAACTTTCCATCCAACTCACATTATCATTTTCTTTTTCTTTATTTCTCATTTCAAACACATACAGTATTTTTGTTATTTGTCATTTCTTTTTCTTTTTCTTTCTTTCTTTTTTTTTTTTTTTTTTTTTGACACAGAGCCTCAAGCTTTTGCCCTGAGTAGAGTGGCATCACAGCTCACAGCAACCTCCAACTCCTGGGCTTAGGTGATTCTCCTGCCTCAGCCTCCCAAGTAGCTGGGAGGGCAGGACCCTGCCACAACACCTGGCTATTTTTTTCATTATAGCCGTCATTGTTTGGCGGACCCAGGCTGGATTCAAACCCTCCAGCTCAGGTGTATGTAGCTGGCACCTTAGCTGCTCGAGCCACAGTTTCCAAGCCTACTTGTTATTTCTTTATATAACAGTGAGTGATTGTTTTCTAAAAATTTTTTTTTTTTTGAGACAGAGTCTCACTATGTCACCCTTGGTACAGTGCTATGGGGTCACAGCTCACAGCAACCTCCAGCTCTTGGGCTTAGGTGATTCTCTTGCCTCAGCCTCCCAAGGAACTGGGACTACAGACACCCACCACAGCACCCGGCTATTTTTTGTTGCAGTTTGACTGGGCCTGGGTTTGAACCTGCCACCCTTGGTATATAGAGCTGGCGCCCTACTCACTGAGCCACAGGCGCCACCCTAAAAGGCATCTTTAAAAGTCACTATCAATGAGACTTTGGGAAATCATTCTCATGGTTCTCCCCATGGGCATGGTATTTGAAAATAAACCATTCTCTTATTAATCTACTATAACTGTGAGTGGGTCTTTTCAGTGAATCAACCTGAGAGAAAAGGGCGAATTTCATCATGATCCCTTCAGCAGTAAGGTTTTGAGATATGTTACTGTCTGAGGATGATTTCAAATGGAAGTCCAGGGCTTAGCTTTGCTATGATACCAAGAAGAAGAAAAAGGCGAAGTGTGAATTGCTTCATGGCTGCATATAAATTTCCATATGAAAGTGTGGTAGATCAGTTGGTGAATTGTGAATATTCACAAATATCAGTTCCTTTGACACAGACTGGACAATCTGTGACAGTAGGTAACTTTGTTCTGTTTTGTATCATCTGGAAGTTGAAGTTTAATCCTATGGATGGGGACTTGTAAACTTGCAGAGATGGTTGCAGATGATTGTTTACAAAATGGTTTGTTTTCGTGGAATAAATAATTAAATGACATCATTATTGTCTTATAAAATAGGTAATTTGGTTTTCATGTTGCCATAAGAAATTAAAAGTGTCTTATAATTTCCTTCTATCACATAAACATCTACACTGAGTTTGAGGAATTTTGGTGGATTTCTCAAACACTTGATATTTTCTCATCTACAAGTAAGTGAAAAAACTTGACAGGGAACCAAAGATCTGAGTCTAGTGACTAAGACAAGGTCAATCTTGGTGCTTCACAAGATGATCATTGAGGGCCCAGGAATTCTTCCCTGTAGCTTTTCAGACTGTTCACAGCAGCTATGGAAGAGCCCTTTGTAGGAACAGATGTGTAGAGCCCTGAAAGCTGGGGACCCACAAGCAGATGTGGTTGAGGGAAGTGGAGGGTGATGATACACACTTCCTGAGGTGTAATTGGTATTGTTCTAGTGGTGTTTCTAGATGTTGTGCAATAAAATAAAGTTGAAATTCCATCTTATTGTCCAATAAAATGAATTCCTGATTATTGTAGGAATTATTGCTTGGGGAAAGCAGGAAGTATAAGATCTGCAAGTATCTTGGGATCTGCAAGGGCTTTCTTTGACAGAGAGGAGCACACAAGTGTAGAAAGAAGTTGGGTGATGAGGGCAGAATGGAGGGTGGGGAAACAATCTGCCAGGTCAGAAGATGCTTCATCCTGCAGTCAGACAGTTCTTAAGAGGAGCAAAGGAGGGTCTAGATATTGAAGTCAGACTTAGAATTGGCCAAAGGTCAGCTTCCTAGGGGAACAAGAGGAACTTCAGCAAAATTTGATGAAGAAGTATTTTGTTCTGACTGGTGAAGAAAGAACTGTTCAGGCAATTGATTACGAGCAAGAAATTGGAATTTGCAGAGCCTGTGCCTGGCGTTGTCATAGGTAAAATAGGGAGTGTCACCTAAGTCACCATGGGAAGTTTTGTTTTTTGCAGTGAGCTGCTCTTGAGAACACAGAGCCTGGGACATTTTTGTAATCAGAGCTCCTTCACAGGTTGAATTACGCACCTCAATCTCTCTCACCATTATCCTCAGGTGCTATATATGTTTTATGTCTATTTTTTTCTTTCATTTATTATTTTTTCTTTGTGAGACAGAGTCTCCCTCTGTCACCCTGGGTTTTACTATTTTAAGTTGCACACAAACTTTATGAACATCCTGTATAACCAATGGTGCTGTCAGGTCTTCTTATTGAGAACTAATTATGGTGATTTAATTCATCTTTGCAATCTCTTAGGTTGTTTGAGATGAATATCACATTCTGGTTTAATATGACAGCTTTTTTCTGTCTACAATTATGGTGGGTTCTTTCTGGAGTTCGAAATGACTCTGTTTTTAATTATATAGTATTTTTACATGCCACCCAGAGTTATCAGATATGACATAAACATAGATGATGCTGAGCCAGGCACAGAGGCTCATGCCTGTAATCCTACACTTTGGGGGGCCGAGCCAGGTGGATTGCCTGAGCTCACAACCAGCCTCAGCCACAGCAAGGCCCTGTCTCTAAAAATAGTTGGGTGGTGTGGCGGGCCCCTATAGTCCCAGCTACTTGGGAGGCTGAGGGAAGACAATTGCTTTGAGCCCAAGACTTTGAGGTTGCTCTGAGCTGTGAGGCCATAATACCCTACTGAAGGTGACAAAGTGAGGCTCTGTATCCTAAAAAAAAACAACCACAAAATATGATGCCCACTGAGTGTAACTCCAGAGGGCACTGTCCATCTCAACCTTCCAGTCTACAAGGCAAATTGTAGAGCAAAGTGCATTTTGTCCCAAATAATGAAGCTGCAATGGTCTCTGCCAATTTCCAATCTCCCTTCTTGAGCAGTTGTAGTTCATGGTGTCCCAAAAGTTGCCCATACAGTCACCATACACAGGGAAAAAGGAAAATCATAGCTCTGTGCACTTTTATTTACAAAAAAAATTTTTTTTTTGAGACAAAGTCTCACTTTGTCACCCTCTGTAGAGTGCTGTGGCATCACAGCTCACAGCAACCTTCAGCTCTTGAGCTTAGGTGATTCTCTTACCTCAGATTCCCAAGTAGCTGGGACTACAGGTGCTTATCACAATGCCTGGCTATTTTTTTGTTGCAGTTTCGCCAGGGCCAGATTTGAACCTACCAACCTCGGTATATGGAGCCAGTGCCCTACTCACTGAGCCACAGGTACCACCCTATTTAGAAAAAAAAAAATATAAAACATTTACAAACTATTCTCTATATATTGCCATCCCTTTGTAAAATTTTATAATGAGTATTTTGGAAAGGTATATTTAGCTACAATTTTTCCTATGTATGGTGACTTTGGAAATAACCTGTAGAGTTTTAGAAACTACTTTTATAGGGCAGCAATCAGCCATTACCTGTCTCTGTCTTTCAATTATCCTGATATCTTTAGATCTAAAACTGATTCAAAGACTATGTGGCAAGAAGCTCAACCTGGGTGACAGATGTGCCGTGAGTACACCTGAGACTGTTCTCATTCCTATTTTTCTGTTTCCATAATTCTCGTGCATGTACGCAGGACACTGGCTGCACCCCTGGATGTGCCAGACCCAAATCTGCAGGTCCAGATTCTGAGTCCAGGTCCTTAGACACTACTTCTCTCACCTCTGGAGAATTTAAAGTGCCAGCAAACTATGCCATGCATCAAGATTGTGATTGGTGGTCTTCTTTGCACCAGAGATATTTGTGTTGTTACAAAGTGTTGAGCAGAGGGGACTCTGTGCTGTGTTTGCTTTCTCCACCTGAGTGCTGCTATAGTCTAAAAGGAGAACAGCAGCAACAGGGGGAATTGTTAAACCCCCACTTCATAGACTCGCTCAAAACCTGCAAAATTTTAACTGAACCCAAGATTGACTATTCCTTCATGGAAAGTCATAGTCACAAGGTAAGAGTTGATGGAAGAACAAGCAGTTTATTCAAGAGCAACGTGAGGAGATGGCTGACTAATGTTGGAAAGACCACCTGATGTTCCTCACCTGACCAGAAGGTGGTGAAAGGGGAAATTAGCTTGGGAAACTATGTGTAGGAGTTTTCTATGTGTAGGTCTAGATGTTTCATTGAAATGGTTTTTTGCCATCTGGCAGTCTAGCTGACATGAGCTAGACCAAAACTGAAATGGGGGTTAACTGCTTACTATGGTGCATCCTTAATTTCTACAGGGGGCTTGACACCTGTAGCACAGTGGTTACTGCACCAGTTACAAGCACTGAGGCTGGCAGGCAGTTCGAACTCAGCCCGGGCCAGCTAAACAACAATGACAACTGCAACAAAAAAATAGCTGGAAATTGTTGTGGACATTTGTAGTCCCAGCTACTTGGGAGGCTGAGGGAAGAGAATCACTTTAGCCCAAGATTTGGAGGTTGCCGTGATTTGTGATGCCATGGCACTCTACCAAGAGTGACACTGTGAGACTCTGTCTGAAAAAAAAAAATATGGATGGGGATTCTGCAATCATTGTTCTATAGTTAATGGCTCAAAACAATTGGTAAAATTTTTGTTTCTTTTTTTGAGTCTCACTTTTTCACCCTCTGTAGCTTGGTGTGGCATCACAGCTCACAGCAACTTCAAACTCCTGGGTTCAAGCCAACTTCTTGCCTCAGCCTCAAGAGTAGCTGATGATACAGGTGCCCACCAAAATGCCTGCTTATTTTTAGAGATGGGTCTCACTCATGCTCAGGCAAGAACTCCTGAGCTTAGGGGATCTAGCTGCCTCAACCTCTGTGAGTGCTGGGACTATAGGCATGAGCCATGGGCCCAGCCTTCTTCCTGAGATTCTTAAGTAAGAACATAAATAGGCATTGTTTATATAAAGTGATTATTTGCTTGCAAGTAGAGTAGGTGCTGCTGTTGCAGAGTCAGATACTTAGAGTGGGCATAATGGGAAATAACTCGTATGCATATTAAACCTTGAGAAGTGATGCTTGACTAAGTGGTCCTCAGCCCAGGCTTCCAGTCAGGATTTCATGGCCAGTTTGAAGAAGCACCTCATCTGTGACTCTGCCTTCCCACAGATTCTGTGAGTCTGGGTTGTGTCATCCTGTGGTTTTCATTAAGTGTCCGCATGTGATGCTAAGTTTAGGCGAGTATCAAGCATGAGGGTTTCCAGGTACATATAAGAGAGTGGAGTTTATTTATTTTTTCCAGAAAGAGGTCACAGGGCCCATATTTTAATTTCCATAGTGAAAATTGCTGGCACTGGAGGGCACTGGAGGGCAAGAAATAAGAAATGTATACTTTGGTCTTTAAGTGGAATCTCCTTCTCCCTGACTTCTGTGATAAAGAATAGGAAAGGGTGAAATATTTTCTGTATTTCAAGGTCCCTCTGCCTGTGGATATGGTAGGTGGTAGTAGTGAAGGGCTTAGGGTGATGCCTTTAAAGGCATATCATCAAGATACAGGAGTAATATGCCCAGATAATCTCCCCTGAGAAGGAAGTCAAGGCAAGGAGGAGAAAGAGAAAGGAATGATTGCTCCTCGGGTAAATGTGTCCAAGGTCCAAGGCTGTGCCCACCTTTTCTCCTAAAGTATCTTGTTCTTAGAATTTGGAAACCTTTACATCTTTTGTGATGTTCCTGCGTAATGAGTTTGTTTCAAATACAAGTTTATTTCTTATAACAGTCAAAGGGTTCCAAAAATTCTTCTCTTCTACATATATGGCAGAGTCTTTCTGTTCTCTTTATCCAGGTTTCTTATATGCCCTAAAAAATTCTGATCTTAAATTAATATCCTGAAATACTGAAAATGTTCCTTTTCTCTCTTTTGAAAGTAGAAAAATGTAAATGCCCAAGATTCCCATCATGGATGAGGCTGGGTCATTGGATATTAGCAAAGAAGGGGAATATGTGCCGTTTAGCTTCCATCTGGAAGTTTCATCAGTTCTACATAGAATGAGATGAAGCACATGCACTTTTGCAGAAGATGGCATTAACTGACTAAAGTAACTCAATGTTCCTCAATGTTCTGAACACCAGAATAATTAGGAAAGCCTTGCTTTCGGCTCGGCACCTGTAGCTCAAGCGGCTAAGGCACCAGCCACATACAAAAGAGCTAGCAGGTTCAAATCCATTCCAGGCCTGCCAAACAACAATAACAACTACAACCAAAAAAAGAAAAAATATAGCCGGATGTTGTGGTGGGCACCTGTAGTCCCAGCTACTTGGGAGGCTGAGGCAAGAGAATCGCTTAAGCCCAGGAGTTGGAAGTTCCTGTGAGTTATGATGCCATAGCACTCTACCCAGGGTGACAGCTTGAGGCTCTGTCTCAAAAAAAGAAAAGAAAAAGGAAAGCCTGGCTTTCCAGAATGCTAAAAAGGACATATTTTAAAACATGATTAGAGACTAGAAAATATGCCAGGTATCTGTACCTTGAACTTAGCCAAAAACTAGTTTTTATTTTTTTAACCTAGTTTTTTTTTTTTTTTTTTTTTAAATCAGATCATGATTGACTTTTTCTGCCCTATCACAGCAGTAATATTGTTGGCACTTGTGAATCGGTGTCATCTTGTTTATTGGTTCAGAAATCATCTGGGATAAATCCAGTGTCTACAGTTCACTGCATGTTTGACAAAATATTATCATGGGACAGAAGCATTGGCATTCCTGTTGAGCTTGTTGGAAATTTAGATATTGAGGCTTGGGACATGTAGCTCAACCGACTAAGGTGCCAGCAACATATACCGGAGCTGGTGGGTTAGAATCCATCCTGGGCCTGCTAAACAACAATGACAACTCCACCCAAAAAATAGTTGGGCCTTGTGGTAGGCACCTGTAATTCCTGCTACTGGGAAGGCTGAGGCAAGAGAATTGCTTAAACCCAAGAGATTGAGGTTGCTGTGGGCTGTAACGCCATGGCACTCTACCTAGAATGACAGCTTGAGACTCTGACTCAAAAAAAAAAAATTTAGAAATTAAATCTTCACCCCATATTCTTTGAATAAATTTCTACATTTTTTTCAAAATCTCCATTTCTTTAGTACACATTAAAACTTTAGAGGTTCCATTTAACTCACCGTGACTTTTTTTTTTTTTTTTGAGATAGAGTCTCACTATGTGGACCTCAATAGAGTGCAGTGGCATCACAGCTCACAGCAACCTCAAACTCTTGAACTCAAGTGATTCTCTTGCCTCAGCCTCCCAAGTAGCTTGGACTTCAGGTACTCACCACAATGCCCGGCTATTTTTTTTTTTTTGTAGATGTCATTGTTGTTTAGCTGGCCCCTGCCTGGTTTGAACCCACCAACCTAGGTGTATATGGCTGGCACCGTAACCATGGTATTATGGGTACGAGTCCTGGCTACTTTTTGTTGTAGTTGTCATTGTTGTTTAGCAGGCCCAGGCCAGGTTTGAACCCTCCAGTCCCGGTGTATGTGGCCGGAGCCCTAGCCGCTGAACAACAGGTGCTGAGCCTCACCATGACATTTTCATATAAAAAATGTACATGACTTATACTACATGATGTAAATAAGACACAGAAGTATACATGCCAGTATTGGTGGCCTTTCATTTCTATTGTGTCAACCAAAAAAGTGTAGTGTGTCCACTGGTTTGGTGGGTGTTATGCCGTCCCCTTTCCTCCGTGTTAGACAACACATGAGGGAATATGTCTCTTCTATACTTACCTTATTAGGTAACTCCAGTCTTTCAGATAAGTTAGAATAAGTTCTCTTCACTCATTCAACTAAAAGTGAAATTCAGTCTCCCCCTGACTTCTTGGTAAATATGTTTGTTTTTCAGGAACTGTTGGCATTCAAGGACATGTCTATAGAGTTCTCTATGGATGAGTGGGCCTGCCTGGACCCTGCTCAGCAGACTTTGTATTGGGACGTCATGTTGGAGAACTACAGACACCTGGTCTTCCTAGGTGAGGATAACTGAAATACACAGTTCCTGGT
>CAUYPK010076745.1:0-31775 GCA_963574355.1 Loris lydekkerianus
CAATATACAAAGGCCAATAAAGTCAAACTCTTTCTATAAAAAAAAAAAAAAAAAAAAAAAAAAAAAGCTGGGTGGCACCTATGGCTCAAGGAGTAGGGTGCCAGCCCCATATACTGGGGGTGGTAGGTTCAAGCCCAGCCCTGGCCAAAACTGCCACAAAAAAATAAATAAATAAAAATAAAAATGCTTATTTCCATTTATTGGACAACCTTATCTGGTGTGTTCACCTGATAATTGAGCCATTGAGGATATTTTATATAAAATTCAATTTTCATGTTCCCTAAAGATTGCCAGTCCTTCTGCAGTCTCCTTTTCGTTAATTCAGATTTGCTTAAAGAATTTATCTTGATTTATAGTCAAGAAATATCCACATGTTCTCATAAACTTGTTAGCTTCAGTGGATTTAAGCTTAAGTGAAGGCATGTTGATAGATCTTCAAAGCACTGTAGGTTTCTGATAAGGAGGCGAAACAGCACCTTTCCATAGGAAAAACCATTGGGCAGAACATGGAAGCTGGAAAGAACTCTGCAGAAAGGATTTGTGCTAAATTTATGCCCTTTCAGGGAATTAGCAATAAGCAAGCTATTAACGTGACTTTTTCAAGAGCTAATACTGGCTTGGCGCCCATATCTCAGTGGTTAGGGTGCCGGCCCACATACACCAGGGCTGGTGGGTTAGAACCCAGCCCAGGCCTGCCAAACAACAATGACAACTACAAACAAAAAATAGCCAGGCGTTGTGGCCAGCGCCTGTAGTCTCCCAGCTACTTGGGAGGCTGAGGCAAGAGAATTGCTTAAGCCCAAGAGTTTGAGGTTGCTGTGAGCTGTGACGCCACAGTACTCTTATCAAGGGTGACACAGTGAGACTCTGTCTCAAAAAAAAAAAAAAAAAAAAAAAAAGCTAATATTCCTTGATGATCTACTGCATGCTAGGCACATTACTAAATGCTTTGCAATATTGTAAGTCCTTTAAGCCTCACAGGAACCTTGTGAAATAGGTAGAGCAGTATTATACCTGTTTTTTGGATGAGGAAACTGACCCAGAGAGGCCCGCTAAGGCCTCATATGTGGATCGCACAGATGAGGAAAGACACAGCCTGGACCCAGGCCTAAGCTCTGCCTTGAGCACACCGTCTCCACCATCACACCCATCATGCTGCCTCTCATTTTCACTGGCTAATCTGGGGGGCAGAAGAGGTCAAACAAGTAGGGCATCCAGCAGAACACACTCTCATCTCTAAGGAACATATGTTCCAAGGCTTCTGTTTTTCAGTTGAATTGCTTGGATATTGCAAACACCTGAGCTAGAAACAATCTTCATTCCTGCTGACAAGAGGGCTAGATTAAAAAAAAGTCTTCATCAGACTTCTTTCACTGGCCTTTGTAGGGCTATACACTGGACCTTTTCATGACTAGCATGGCTATTCAAAAGTCAAGGAAAGGCTGGGCGCTGTGGCTCACCCCTGTAATCCTAGCACTCTGGGAGGCCAAGGCAAGTGGATTGCTTGAGCTCTGGAGTTCAGACCAACCTGAGCAAGAGTAAAAAAATAGAAAAACTAGGCATAGTCATGACTGTAGGCATGTGACAGCACTCTACCCAGGGCGACAGCTTGAGGCTCTGTCTAAAAAAAAAGAAAAATAAAAAAAAGTGATAATGAAGGGCTGATAAAAGGTATGCCCAGAAATTGTTAACCAAAAGAAAGCAGGTCCAACCTTATTAATATAAGACAAGACAAAATTGAAAGAGGAAAGCTTTGGAAGAAACAAAGAGAAATATTTTCATTACATCAAGTGGCAGACTTTATCAAGAAGAAATAACATCAACCTTTAACTAAAAACATGACTTCAAAATAAAAACCAAAGGCATACTCAAAAGAACATCAGATAGAGAAAAATTAAAATAAGGCAGTAGAGGACATAAATAATATATTACCTACAGCTCACATCCTAATTAGTGAAAGATTAAATATTTTGTTTTTGTATTGTGTGGATTTTCCCAACACGTATGCATATATTTAAAAAGAAATGAAAGTGCCTCCACTTAAAAAAAAAGTAATAACCAACAATCAGATACTTTTCAATTTCTTTCTGCATCTCATTTGGGCCTTAAAAGTGAGATTGAGGGTGGTGCTTGTGGCTCAGTGAGTAGGGCGCCAGCCCCATATACTGAGGGTGGTGGGTTCGAATCCAGCCCCGGTCAAACTGCAACAAAAAAATAGCTGGGTATTGTGATGGGCACCTGTAGTCCCAGCTACTCTGGAGGCTGAGGCAAGAGAATCGTCTAAGCCCAAGAGCTGGAGGTTGCTGTGAGCTGTGACACTACTGCACTCTACCAAGGGCAACAAAGTGAGACCCTATCGCTAAAAAAAAAAAGAGAGATTGAGCCAAAAGAAGACTAGACTTGCTTTTTCTAAGCACAGCCAGATGTGTCTACCTATACCCTCCTGAATCCAATTAAATGTAAAATTATCTTCCTCTTGTGTTGTACATCATTATGTGTCTTTTCATAATCTCTTTCCATACATTAGATTCTTTTATCAGGGTTCGGAAAACAAAGGATACTGCATGAATGAGTAGTCCCTACTCCTCCAAGTGGCTGAATTATTTTCTTCCATTTTCAATACAGTCTGTTTGGAGTTGTAGCAAACCCCAAGAATGTGTGTAAATAAATGGTAGTGCGAGGCTGAGAGGGAGTGGCTTCTCTAACATCATTCCCTGCCACCCTCTACTTCACTAAGCCCCAGAATTGCTCCTTCTTGTCTCAGAGCCTTTGCTATTGCTATCCAAACCTCTCGGAATGCTCGCCAGGCTGACCTGTCACTCAACTGTCTCCTGGCTAAAATTCAGGTCCGTTAACACTTGTTCAGAGGCCTTTCTTGAGTATCCCGTTTACCGTCCAATTTACTGCTTGCCATATCATCCAGTTTTATATTCTCTTCTCATAGTACTTACCTAGATTTTAAATTCTTATTCATTTGTTTATTCCATGTCGCCCTCTAAAATGGAAGCTCCACGAGGAGTGGGAAGTTCTCTTCTGTATGAGATGCTATGTGCATGACTTTGGACAGTTCAACATTTAAGACCTACTACGTGCTAAGCCCTGACATCAAAATAGGTAACAAGTCAACAGCCACCCGCTGAATCAGCGTTCCTCTCAGTAAAATAGACTTTGGAGCTCGTTGGAATGCTCAGCGCCAAAGGGCATTGTCACTTGTGACGTCAGCGCAAAAACAGACCGCGGTCCCAATTGGCTTTTCGAACCTGGGTGGGGCCAGAGCGTTACTAGCCCCGCCCCCTGCCTCTACCACGCTCGCGCATGCGCCCCGGCCCCGGCCTCGCCACCGCGCCATTTTGCCGGGGTTTGAATGTGAGGCGGAGCGGCGGCAGGAGCGGGTAGTGCTGGCTGCAGTTCACGGCTGGGAATCCCTCCTTCGTTCCCCTATCCCCACGAGGTGAGGCGCAGGGCGTTCACAGCCTAGCAGGGTTGCTCTTGGGGGGGAAGGAAGGAGGCGCTCCCTGCACTTCCGAGCGTTAGGAAGCGAGCATCGCGCTTCTGGAGAGAACGGAGTGTGGGCCTGCCCCTCGGGCGGTGCACTCAGGCAAGGTCTTTATTGTGCAGAGGGGCCTGGGCGCACCTCGCAAGGTCCTCGGTCTCCGGCCCAGGCCCCGGTGCTCCGAACCTGTGAGGGGCGAGGGCACCTGAGACGCGGCCTAACTGAAGCCTCTGGAGCTCCCGCCCCTTCCCCTCACAGCGCCTCTCTGATTGGCTGCGTCGCCGCCCCGCCGTTCGGGAAGGCCGCTCTTCATTGGTGGCGCCCCCGCGTCTCTTCTGGGCGCCGTGGGCTGCCTGCAGTGTGAGCAGGGCGTGCGGCTGCGAGGCCTGTCCCGACTGGGGCTGCGGGATATGTGCAGCTGCCGGTTGCCTAGCCATCGCCTCTTTCCCCGAACGCCGGCGAAGCCCCTGAACTCATCCTTCTCTAATCTCTCTGCGCGCCAGTCTCCCTGACTGTAAAAGGAGCATCGTGATCTCGCTTTGCTGAATTATGGAGATTAAAGTCTCTGCATCTGAGACATAATAAACGCCCAGTAACATGGGAGTTTCCCTGTTTTTGAGCAAGCTCTAAGCTATCGTGTTTCGGAGCCTGGGTTCATTCCAGACTTAGCCTCTCCCCCAGGAGTATAATTTAGGATTGGTCACTTCGTCTCTCTGAGCCTCTCGTTTCTTAGCTGTAAAATGGGGTTAATAATGTAATCTGTCTCTTAAAGTGGCTTTGAGGATCCACTAAATGTTACTGTGGTTTAGAAAGGTTCCACCTGAACTGACCATTGTCCGTGCATCTCTTTTCTTTTCCTTAGCCACCTTAGCTATACTTGCCTGACTTTTCTTAAATATCCGAGTCTCATTTCTACTTTATTTGTATTTATTTATTTTTTTCAGTTTTTGGCCGGGACCAGGTTTGAACCCCACCACCTCCGGTATATGGGGCTGCCCTATTTATTTATTTATTTATTTATTTATTTTGAGACAGAGCCTCAAGCTGTTGCCCTGGGTAGAGTGCTGTAGCATCATAGCTCACAGCGACCTCCAACTCCTGGACTTAAGCGATTCTCTTGCCTCAGCCTCCCAAGTAGCTGAGACTACCTGCACCCGCCACAACGCTTAGCTATTTTTTGATTGTAGTTGTCATTGTTGTTTGGCGGGCCCTGGCTGTATTTGAACCCTCCAGCTTTGGTCTGTGTGGCTGGTGCCTTAGCTGCTTCAGCTACAGGCGCCCAGCCCTCATTTCTACTTTAACGCATTTGCACTTGCCTTTCGTTTGTGTGGAAATTTCCAACATCAGATCCTTGCAAGACCGGCTAGCTCCAAGTTTCTCTTACCTTAGGCCTCCTCTGATCAATCTGGCTAACGATGTCTTTCCCTAGGCTATTCTCCAAAATCTGCTGGTTTGATTTATTCATAGTATTTGCCTTTATTCACAGTTACTTATTGTTTACTTTTTTATTTTGTTAGCTGCTAGGATGTAAGCTCTTTGAGGGCACGGATCTTCTCTGTCATGCTTGCTTTTGTATGGTGCCACCTGGAATGTGCTTGCCTCATGGTAGATGGGCAAGTATTCTTGTGCGGAGGCACAGAAGGGGATTTCATCAGTGCTTTTTTTCTCCTCTTTACCTTGAGTTCTTTAGACTTTGTGTCTTTTATGTTTTTTTTCTTTGTAACTGGCTCTCTATTGCCCAGGCTGCAGTGCAGTGGCCCGATCACAGCTCACTATAAACTATAATCTTGAATTTCTAGGCTCACACTATCCTGTCTCAGTTTCCTAAGTAGCTGGAACTACACCCAATTAATTATTTTTTATAGAGACAGGGTTTGGCTGCACTGCTGGTGGTGAACTGGCATCAAGCAATCCTCCTATCTCAGCCTTCGAAAGTGCTAAGATTACAGGCATGAGCCATCACACCCAGCAACCCTTTATCTTTCACTTCTTTCTACTGATGAAAGGGAATCTCTTCCCCCTTCTGGTTACTCTGATTTCTGCTAATTGGGATCAGAGGCAGAGGGAAACCATTTTCTGTACAGGATTGGATGGATGTGAAAGCAATGCTCTAGTCTTAAAACTAATTTTTTTCTTTATTCATTTAATAACTTTATTGTGAATCCATTTAAAATCTGCGACTACAGTGAAGACACAAAAATTGAGAAGGTCCCTTCCCTTGAGAAGCATGTATTCCATTGAATGAAAGAAACAAGAACACAAATTAATTAGATAATTTCAGATAGTGACAAGGGACTAAATGGTATGACATACAAGTCTTATCTGAGATGGTGTTTTTACAGAAACCAGTCATGAAAGGATAAGAGACAGGGCATTCCAGGCAGAAGGAATAGAAAGTGCAAAAGCTCAAAGATAAGTTCAAGCTTGGAATATTGGTTATATTTGAGAAAAATCTGTGTTCCTAAAGTGCTATGTGAAGAAGAGATAATTATCGGGTACAGTGGCTCACCCCTGTAATCCTAGCACTCTGGGAGGGTAGATTGCCTGAGCTCAGGTTTGACACCAGCTCTAAAAATAGTTGGGCGTTGTGGTGGGCACCTATAGTCCCATCTACTCCAGAGGCAAAAGAATCACTTGAGCCCAAGAGTTTGAGGCTGTTGTAAGATATAATGCCACAGCACTCTATGAAGGCGATAAAGTGAGACTCTGTCTCAAAAAAAAAAAAAAAAATTAAATTAAAAAGTAAGAGTCTATGACAATAGGCAACCAAGTTTTTCCCCTTAAAGGAGTGTGCACACTAGTTGGGAACATAAGACACAACTGAAATGCCAAATGTAGGCCTATAATTTCTATCCTGTAGTCTTGAAATCCAAATGTCAATAAACTAAGAAGCTTTTTTTGTTGTTGTTTTTTCACAAGTTGTGGCAAACTCATTTGGTAGCAAAATTTGGCTTGAACTGCTGAGGTTACAGATACAGTTTTTATTTACGTCAGTATATAAACTTGTTTCTTTATGTCAGAACATAACTTGTTTTATTAAAGAAGTATTAGCCACAGGCTCAGTGCCTGTAGCTCAAGCGGCTAAGGCACCAGCCACATACAGCAGAGCTGGTGGGTTTGTATCCAGCCCAGGCATGCCAAAATATGACAACTACAACCAAAAAACGGCCAGGCCTTGTGCCGGGCACCTGTAGTCCCAGCTATTTGGGAGGCTGAGGCAAGAGAATCACTTAAGCCCAGGAATTAGAGGTTGCTGTGAGCTGTGATGCCAGGGTGAAAGCTTGAGGCTCTGTCTCAAAAAAACAAAAAGGAAAAAAAAAAAAGAAATATTAGCCACAAAAGCCTTCTGTTCTTGCTATGTTGCTTAGGCAGATAAAAGTGTTTTTTTTTCCAGACGGAATCTCACTCTGGATAGAGTGTTGTGGTGTCATATCTCATAGCAGCCTCAAACTCTTTGATTCTAGAGATCCTCTTGCCTCAGCCTCCCAAGTAGCTGGGACTACAAGCACCTGCCACTATGCCCAGCTAGTTTTTCTATTTTTAGTAGAGACAGGGTCTCACTCTTGCTCAGGCTCATCTCAGAATGCCTTAGCTCAGGCAGTCCACCTGCCTCAGACTCCCAGAGTGCTAGGATTATAGGTATGAGCCACTGCACCCATATTTAAATCTTTTTTAATAAAAGATTTATATATGTATTTATTTATTTATTTATTTATTTGAGTCTCAAGCTGTTGCCTTGGGTAGAGTGCTCTGGCACCATAGCTCACAGCAACCTCCAACTCTTAGGCTCAAGTAATCCTCTTACCTCAATTTTTCTATCTTTAGTAGAGATGGGGGTCTCTCTTTTGCTCAGGCTGATCTTGAACTCATTAGCTCAAGCAATCCACCCGCCTCGGTCTCCCAGAGTGCTAGGATCACAGGCATGAGCCACTGTGCCTGGCCAATAAAAGGATTTTTAATGTACTGTGTCCTGAAGTGACCAATTACCCAAACCTCCTTTTTTATTTTAGATTCTATAGCAATGGAGCTCAGCGATGCAAATTTACAAACACTAACAGAATATTTAAAGAAAACCCTTGATCCTGATCCTGCTATCAGACGTCCAGGTAAAGAAAATAAATGTTTTGTGGTTGATGAGTTTTTGAAGAACAGGTGAGAGAAGCTTTTGTGAACTCTACTTGTTTGTAAAGTAAAAAAAAAAAATTATACTTGGATTCTCAGGCATGGTTTATAGTGTGTGATTGGCTACTTACAGCTGCTATAATACAGTATGTATTTGGATTTAGTATCTTCTGGGATTAAAAAATATTAGTTTAGGCTCGGCACCTATGGCTCAAGTGGCTAAGCTGCCAGCCGCATACACCTGAGCTGGTGGGTTTGAATCTAGCCTGGGCCTGCCAAACAGCATTGACATCTGCAACCAAAAAATAGCTGGGCATTGTGGTAGGCACCTGTAGTCCCAGCTACTTGGGAGGCAGAGGCAGGAGACTCACTTGAGCCCAGGAGTTGGAGGTTGCTGTGAGCTGAAACGCCATGGCACTCTACCCAGGGTGACAGCTTGAGGCTCTGTCTCAAAAAAAAAAAAAAAAAGTGTAATTAACATATTTTAAAAAAGAAAAGAAGAAGCTGAAAATACTCATGAGGAGGAATCAGCAGAACTCTGACAACATGAAAAATCAGAGTAGAACAGCTCCCCCTGGGGATGTCAAAGAAAATACAACAGAAAATTCCATCCACAAAGAAATTGCTGAAATGTCAGAAATAGAATTCTGATTATGGATGGCAAATAAAATAATTGGAATGGAAGAAAAGATGGAAACAGAACCAAAAAATCTTCAGAAGTTGTTTCAAGAAATAAATGAATTCAAAGACAAAGTCACCAAGGATATGGACATAATGAGGAAAGATATAGCTAAGCTTAAGAAATTAAAAAAGGTATTTGAGAAGCTTTGAAATATAGTAGAGTTCCTCCTAAATAAAGTAGAACAATGTGAAAAAAGAATCTCAGATTTAAAAAATAAACTTTTGAACGATCTCAAGCATTCAAAGAACAAAGCCTAGTTTTCACAAAGGGATAAAAATAAGCTTGGGACCACAGAATAATAAGAGGACTAAAACTCCACCATATTTATCAATTATCTCAAATAATGTCAATGGCTTGAATTCTCCTTTAAAGAGATATGGGCTGGCTTACTGGATACAAAAACTCATCTGTTGCCTAAAAAGAAACCTTACTTCAAAGGATAAAACAAGACTCAGGATGAATGGGTAATGGTGTTCCAGGCAAATGGAAAGCAGAAAAATGCTGTGGTTGCAGTCTTGTTTGCAGATACAATTGGATTCAAACCAACAAAAATCAGGAAAGACAAAGATGGACACTATATACTTCTCAAGGGAAACACACAATATGATGAGATTTCAGTAATTAACATATATGCACCCTATCTGAATGCTCCCCAATATATAAAACAAACCCTAACTGATCTGAACAATATGGTATCTTCCCACACTATAATAGTTGGAGATTTTAATACCCCATTGGTGGTACTGGACAGATCCTCCAAGCAGAAACTAAACAAAGTAATAATGAACTTAAACAAGACCCATTAGGGTTTCTTAGAACAAATGGACTTAACAGACATCTATATAAGATTTATTCTAACAAAACTGAATACACATTCTCATCAGCTGTGGATCATCTTCCAATTATCTTCAACTTTGGACACAGGGCTAACTTCAAAAATTCAAAAGAATAGGAATTATCCCCTGTATCTTCTCAGACCATCATGAAATAAAAGTTGAACTCAACAGCAACAGAAATCTTCATACTCAAAGACATGGTAACCTTACACTGAATGATGGAGTGGGGGGTCATAGAAGAGATAAAGAAGGAGATCATTAGATTTCTTGAACAAAACTATAATGAAGCCACAAACTACCAAAACCTGTGGGATACTGCAAAAGCAGTCCTTACAGGGAAATTTATAGCATTAGAGGCCTTCATCAAGAAAACAGAAAAAGAGCAAGTCAACAACCTCATGGACCATCTCAAGCAACTGGAAAAGGAATAACAATCTAATTCCAAACCCAGCAAAAGAAAAGAAATAACTAAAATCAGAGCAGAATTAAATGAAATTTAAAACAAAAGAATTATTCGGAAGATCAATGAAACAAAAAGTTGGTTTTTTGAAAAGATTTATAAAATAAACCCTTTGCTAGACTAACCAGAAACAGAAAAATAAGATCTCTAATAACATCACAGATGCCATACAAATACAAAAGATTCTCAACAATTACTACAAAAAACTCTATCCCCAGAAATATGAAAATGTAGAAGAGATAGACCAATATCTGGAAGCACAAACCTTCAAAAAGTTGGCCAGAAAGATTTAGAAATCTTGAATAGACCAATATCAAACACTGAAATAACATCAATTATATAAAGTCTCCCTTAAAAAGAAAAGAAACCTTGAAAGAGGAAATAGTTCCTATAATGCATAAACTATTGCAAAATATAGAGAAAGAAGTAATTCCTCCCCAACACATTCTATGAAACAAATATGACTCTGATCCCCAAACCAGGAAAAGATACAACAATAAAGAAAACTATAGACCAATATCATTAATGAATATTGAAGCAAAAATATTCAACAAGTTATTAACAAACAAAATACAAGAACACATTCAAACAGTTATACACCATAATCAAGTGGATTTTATCCCAGAGACACAAGGTTGGTTCCACGTACATAAATCCATAAATATAATACACCATATAAACAGAATAAGAAACAAAGACTATACAATTCTTTCAATTGATACAGAAAAGGCTTTTGATAATATCCAGCATCCTTTCATGTTAAAAACATTCAAGAATATAGGCATAGATGGATGGAACATTCTTTAAATTAATAGAGGCCATCTACAGCAAACCCACAGCCAATATCATATTGAATGGAGTAAAACTGAAGCATTTCCACTCAAATCTGGAACCAGACAATGATGCCCATACTCTCCACTCCTATTTAACATAGTATTGGAGTTTTAGCCTTTGCAATCAGGCAAGAAAAGGAGATCAGAAGCATTCAAATGGGAACAGAGGAGGTCAAACTCTACCTCTTTGCAGATGACATAATCTTTTTTTTTTTAATTTATTATTTTTTTTATTGTTGGGGATTCATTGAGGTACAATAAGCCAGGTTACACTGATTGCATTTGTTAGGTAAAGTCCCTCTTGGAATCATGTCTTGTCCCTAGAAGGTGTGGCACACACCAAGGCCCCACCTCTCTCTCTCCTTCCCTCTCTCTGCTTTTCCTTCCTCCCCATGACCTTAATTGTCATTAATTATCCTCATATCAAAATTGAATACATAGCATTCATGCTTCTCCATTCTGGTTATGCTTTACTAAGAATAATGTCTTCCACTTCCATCCAGGTTAATACGAAGGATGTAAAGTCTCCAATTTTTTTAATAGCTGAATAGTATTCCATGGTATACATATACCACAGCTTGTTAATCCATTCCTGGGTTGGTGGGCATTTAGGCTGTTTCCGCATTTTGGTGATTGTAAATTGAGCTGCAATAAACAGTCTAGTACAAGTGTCCTTATGATAAAAGGATTTTTTTCCTTCTGGGTAGATGCCCAGTAATGGGATTGCAGGATCAAATGGGAGGTTTAGCTTGAGTGTTTTGAGGTTTCTTCATACTTCCTTCCAAAGAGGTTGTACTAGTTTGCAGTCCCACCAGCAGTGTAAAAGTATTTCCTTTTCTCCACATCCACGCCAGCATCTGCAGTTTTGAGATTTTGTGATATGGGCCATTCTCACTGGGGTAGATGGTATCTCAGGGTGGTTTTGATTTGCATTTCTCTAATAGATAGGGATGATGAGCATTTTTTCATATGTTTGTTAGCCATTTATCTGTCTTCTTTAGAGAAGGTTCTATTCATGTCTCTTGCCCATTGATATATTGGATGACATAATTTTATGCATGGAAAAACCCAGAGATGCAACTACAAAGCTCTTAGAAATGATCAAGGAATATAGTTGCATCTTGGGATACAAAATCAATTCTCATGAATCAGTAGCCTTTGTATATGCCAACAATTGTCAAGCCAAAAATTAAATCAAAGACTCTATTCTCTTTACAATAATACCAAAGAAGATAAAATACCTGGGAATATATTGAACAAAAGACATGAAAGATGAATTATGAAACTCTGAGAAAGGAAATAGCAGAAGATGTCAACAAATGGAAGAACATACCATGTTCATGCCTGGGAAGGATCAACATTGTTAAAATGTCTATATTACCCAAAACAATCTATAGATTTAATATAATTCCCATCAAAGCACCAATGTTATACTTTAAAAAATCTGGAAAAAAATAGTACTTTGATTCATATGGAGCCAGAAAAAAATCCTAACAGCAAATACAGTTCTTTGAAATGAAAAACAATAGCTGGGCATTGTGGTGGGTGCCTGTAGTCCTAGCTACTTGGGATGCTGAGGCAAAGAGAATTGTTTAAGCCCAAGAGTTTGAAGTTGCTGTGAGCTGTGATGCCACAGCACTCTACCTAGAATGACATAGTGAAACTCTGTCTCAAAAAAAAAAAGAAAGAGAGAGAGAGAGAAAAGGAAATGAAAAACAATTTGGGAGGAATCACATGGCCAGATTTCAGGTTATACTATAAGTCTATAGTGATCAAAATAGCATTGTACTGGCACAAAAATAGAGACATAGATCTGTGGAATAGGATAGAAACTATAGAAATAAACCCAGCTACATATCATCATTTAATCTTTGATAAGCCTAACAAAAACGTGCACTGGGAAAAGAATCCCTTTTTAACATATGATGCTGGGAGAACTGGTTATCCACAATTAGATACCATTAACAAATATTGATTCTCTCTAGATAAAAGATTGAAATGTAAGACACAAAACAATAAAATTCTACAAGAGGGTGTGGGGAAAACTCTTGAAGATATTGGCCTGGGAATAAACTTTATGAGGAAGACCTGCCCCAGCACTTGCAGCAACACCAAAAATAAATAATTGGGATTTGATCAAGCTAAAAGCTTTTGCACAAACAAAGCAAAAAGAATGACCTAGGAATGGGAGATTTTTGCATGCTATCAATCTGACAAAGGCCTGATAACTAGACTCTAAAGAGAACTCAAATTAAACAATAAGAAAAGTGCAAAAACAAACAAACAAACAAACAAAAAAACCTCTATAGTGGGTATGAGACTTGAACTGAAACTTCTCCAAGGATGAAAGATGAATGGCTTATAAACACATGAAAAAGTGTTCATCACCTTTAATCATCAGAGAAACGTATATTATTTAGCTCTAGGATGATGTGCTTTGTATATGTCTATTAATCCCATTTATTCTAGGGTCACAATTGAGTCCTTTATATCTTTGCTTAGTTTCTGTTTAGAGGATCAGTCAGTCTAATTCTGTCAGAGGGGGTGTTAAAGTCCCCAGTGATTATGGTGATCTGGGGTATCATATTGCTAAGACCCATCAATGTCTGTTTCATAAATCTGGGAGCATTTAAGTTCGGTGCATAAATATTTAAAATTGAAATGTCTTCTTCTTGCATCGTTCTTGGAAAGTTTCAGTTGAAAAGTCTGCTGTCATCCTAATGGCTGTGCCTCTTTAGGTCAGTTGGCACTTACTCCTGGCTGCTAGCAGAATTTTTTCTTTCACCTTGATTTTGGACAAGTTCATTACAATGTGTCTTGGAGAAGCTCTGTTTGAGATGCAATGACTTGGGACTTGATATCCATCTGAAAGGAGTATGTCAGGATCTTTAGTAAAACCTGGGAAGTTTTCATTTATGATAGCCTCCAGTAGGGCTTCCATTCCTTCGGCATAGTCTTATCCCTATTGTTTGTATGTTTGAATGCTTCATGGAGTCTCATAGTTGTCTAAGCAACTGTTCTGCTTTCTTTCTCTTCTTTTCTGCCTCTGTGACTACTGGGGTTAATGCGAAACCTTTATCCTCTAGCTCTGAGATTCTTTCTTCTCCACAGTCTAACCTATTTTTGATAATTTCCACATCATCTTTACATTCTCTGATTGTCTCCTTGAGTTCCTTAAGCTCTACTGTAACCTTTCTATTTTCTACATATCTCTTATCTGACTTTTGATTCTGACTTTCCATTTTCTCATCCAGTCCTTTGTCTTTATCATCCATATTTTAAAATCTCTTTCTGTCAAGTCCACTAATTCTTTATAGGTTGAGTCTTCTGAAGTTCCTGCATTACCATCCCTGAGGGGAGTTGCTGTTTTGGTTTTTCATGTTGCCCCAATTTTTCTATTGGTTCCTCCTCATGTGTTCCTTCTTCTTATTCACTTCCATGTCCTCCTTCCATCTTGCTTCCTCCTTTGCATTAAATTACCTTTCCTCAAAGCTTAGGTCAAAAGGAAGAAAGGGTAAAGCACAAGTAAGGAGAAACAAAAAGAAAAGAAAGAAAGTAGAAAAAAAGAAAAGAGAAAATGAAAAGAAAAAGAAGGAAAGGGAAGGGAGATGAAAGAAAAAAAGTGATGAACAGGAGAGAACAAGGACAAGAAGAGAGAATGAGAGTGATGGATGAAATGGTATTGATTGGCACAGTGTTAAGGCCATGCCTACAACTCAAGGATTTTGAGAGGCTAAGCAAAGTAAAACTCTTCCTCTGCCAAATATAGGAGGAGAAAGAAAAGAGCCAAAAATAAATAAAAATGAAAAGAAAATAGAAAAATTGTACATTGTAGACTTGCCAACACTGTCTTCCCAGGGTGAAAAGTAGAAGAATTCCCTAGACCATGATCCCTTGAGCCAGACTACTGTCATGACTTTCCCACCAGACCACAGTCATGTTACCCCAGCACTCAGAAAAAATAAGATCAAAAAGAAAAAGAAAATAATAATGATAAAATAAAAATAAAGAAAATTAAAAATACAGTTGTATCATAGCCAGGTGTTGCAGCAGGCACCTGTAGTCCCAGCCATTTGGGAGGCTGAGGCAAGAGAATTCCTTAAGCCCAAGAGTTGGAGGTTTCTATGAGTTGGGATGCCATGGCACTCTACCGAGGGCTACATAGTGAGACTTGTCACACACACACACACACACACACACACACACAAAAAAAAAAAAAAAATACTATTGTATCAAATAAAGCGGAGAGGGCAAAGGAAAAAGGAAGGCAAGAAGAAAGACCCAGAAAAGGAGGTACTATCTTAGGTGTTGCAGGAGCATTTTATGTGGGAAAGTTGAGGAAAGTAGAAAAGTCTCTATAAAAAAGGAGAATGAAGAGGAGTGAAATGCAGAGAGAGAATAAATGAGTCTAAAATACTGTGACCAAAAATACAGGAGTCTTTGCTCTTCATGAAAGTAAAAATGGAAGTTAAGAATACAACCAACCAAACTAATTAGCAAAATAAAAACACACACAACAAAACAAAAAAAGCTTAAATAGCAAAAAACTGCAGCAACTTAGCAATATAGAAAAGAGAAAAAAAAGTAAAGAATAAAAAATGTAAAAAAGAAGAAATAAATATAAAAAATATGAAAAAAAATTTTACATATATATAGCAGAAGGGTCCAAATTTAATAGGAATATATATGTTGCAATATGTCATCTCAGAGGTTCTTATTCCTAACTTAATTAACCCCATTGATCAGCTCATTGACTCAGCATTCTGATCCCACCGTGATGGAATGTTAAAGCTCTCCAGAATCCTTCAGGGGCAACTCTCATGGTGCCCCCTGACACCAGTTCCCAAGGTGTGCTGGAGTTCCTCAGCCTGTCCTAAGAGTGGAGATCTAATCCTGGAAGGCAGAATTAAGACAGCCATGCTTTAGGCCCCTGCTAAGACCTTCTCATGACCTTCCCACAATGGTAGCTCCCGGGCAATGGTGACCTTCCCAGTATGGCTGTCTCAGCAGCTACCAAACCAATGGCAATCCACTCTGACCAGTATTCACATATGGTTGCTATGTACTATTCAAATCTGCCCACTCTTCCAAGCTTTCCACTCAATATGCAGCTTCCTCCCCAAACCAAAAACTCTGAAAAGGTTTTCTCCTCCATGGGGATCTGGCCCATCCTGGGGAGTTGCAAACACTTGCCTAATGAATCAGATTTCCACCACTCAGGATGACAAACTATATTCAGCTCACCACCTCGTCGCTGTGTTCCCTGAGCTATGACTCCAGGTAAGGTCCCTGTGGCAGGTATAGCTCAGTTCTCTCTTTTCCCCCTTTAATACTAGGAGCTCAGCTGAATAATCCTTCTGGTCCAACATCTTGCTCTACCCCTGAAATAATCATCTTTAAAAATTTTTGCAGCACACTTAAGATTCTCTCACAGCAGACCAGTGTGCCCTAGCACACCAGTTGAAAATCAGTGGCCTACAGGGAGGATGTTGATTAGCAGGTCATTGGCAGTGAATGACAGGTTAGGCTCAGTGGAATTCAATACCTTTAAATCCTAGCATTAGCAGTTAAACTTGCTATTTACCAAAATTTTGCCATACCTCTAGAAAACAAAGCAAGAGAATAAGTAATGTTTTAAGTAAAAAGTCATAAAACACTAGTTCAGCAATTTATTTCCATTCTGTTTGAAGTTGACTTAGTGATATTAATAGACATATCTGCTTTGTTTTAATCCAGTGGGACATTATCTACAAAGCTACCAAAACTCTATATTCAAGAGAACTTGGCAGTCTTTTCTATGGATTTTTTTTTCTGAGAAATAACTTAGGACCTAGCCAGTTAAAAGAACACTTTAAGAATCTTAGCAACAGCAGGAGTAATTTTCTGACCATATTAAATAAGTTGGTCATATCAAGAAAGGCCAAAAGCACAGTACCAAGCTGTATTAGAGGAAAACATCATCCCCCCTAAATATCCACATCAAAAAAATCTAACGTAAGACTATAATGATAGGCTTTGAACCAGGAAGGGAAAATAAATAAATTACAGAAGTGGATGAAAGGTTGAAGGTAGAAGTTCCCTTCCCAGCATCCTTAAAGGAAAAGCTGAAATCAGTAAGACATGGAAGATGTTGAGCTGTCAAGATCTAAGTCTATGAATTGAAAAGGAAACATCTTAAAGAATTAGCATAAATACATTATGTAATTTCATTAAGAGTAAATTAATATTAAGAAATCTTTATTTTAATATTTTATAAATTATAGCCTATTTGATCACATACAAATTCCTTCACAAATTTCCCTTTATGAATTCTATCCCAGTTCATTCAAATTATTCTCAAACTTTCTTTAAGTTTTCTGTTTCTGTCCCCGGAAGTCTGTGAATCCTGAATTTGCCCATAACTCTTAGCATTAGGATAAGCCCATGTATAGCACACACATGCTGGCCAAAGTTGCATGGGAAATGTACATAACCACTCTTAATTTGTTTCTTTTCTCTATAAAATGGGAAAGTAGACACTTCACTACACAGTAGTGAAGAGTAGATACAGCTACTTAGGTGAAGTGAAATTTAAAATGTCCCCGAAAATTTATAATCTTAAAAGAGCAATTACTTTGTAGGGCAGCCTTGCACATGGATTATTTTTGCAAGGACTGTCAACCCGAAAAGTACCTTAAAACTTCAGTTTTGAGAAGCCTCTCCCAAACTGCTTGTCTTAATGAAAATACACCTAAAACTACTGCCTCTGCCCACTACATAGCTTTGGTTTGCAACTTTTTTTGAGGAATTATACAATGTTTATCATTTACCCAGTGCTGAGTTGGCCCCTAGTAAAATTAGCAGGCATCTAGAAATTAGAATTGTTTTATTCCATAGCTGTATCTGTAACAAGGAAATTTTTGAGTTATTACTTTATTTCAAAGCTACCCTAACTTTCTGTACATCTCCAATTTACTTAGTGGAGCTGAACTAATCTGTGTAGATTATCAACACAAGCAAAAAATTATTGGAAAAAAAACCTATTTGCACTTAAAAGTTTAGTGAACATTTAGAAGAGTTGTTTACTAAGCATATTAGCCCAAATTGTGCTGAATTTGTTAAAAGTTAAATTAAAAGATATTAAATATCAACTCTTACGAAGTATACATACATAGAATTTAAAATATGTTGTCAATGTACTTTCTCAGATTAGGGGAGTCTACTGCTTTTTCTCTTTTCTTTTTGGGTCTGGTGGTGTGTGTTTTCTCCATTTCTAGAGATATAGAGTAGAATTTACAATGAAAAATGTTCAGATAACTGGTTACAATCAAACCATCTCAAGGAAGTAGAAGGAAAATCCAATGGACAAAGTGTGTTGTAAATTTAAGACATTGTTGAACAGGCCTGAAGTGATGTTACTGGAAATTTCATTTTTTTTTTCCCACAGGATTAAGCCAGTTAGTTAGACATGAGCAGGGTGGATAGTGGATACTATTTTGAATTGGTTTGGGCAGGCTAGCCTAAGTTATTATGGGAACAGGAATAATCAAGACCCTGCATTTGTGGAACCTTGCAGGTTATTTGCCTTAAGTTAGAGGTTAATCGATGTCCCAGGGAAATTCTAGCATGGACAGACCAATGCGATCATAACACAGTTTATTTTCCAAAGATTACTAAATTCATATGAACTAGAACTGCATTTGGGTTTGTTTAATTAATTTATGAGTGCTCTCTTATTATAAGCCAATGTGGAACTATATAGCCACAAACAGAATGATGGAAAGAAAGCCACATGATCATTCCAATTGATGCAGAAAAGGCTTTGACAAAATTAGACCTGTTTTCATAACAAAAACACTCAAGAAACTAGGACTAGAACAGATACCTCAACATAATAAAGCCACATATGAAAAGCCCACAGCTAACATCTTGCTAGAATGATGATGAAACACCGAAAGCTTTTTCTTTAAGATCGGGACAAGACAAGCTTACCACCTTTGCTACTTCTTTTCAACATAATATTGGAATTTCTAGCCAGAACAATTTGTCAAGAAAACGAAATAAAGGACATACAAATTGGAAAGCAGAAATAAAATTTTGTCTGTTCATAGATTTTATGACGGAGAAAACCAAAAGATCACACACACAAGCACAAAGAGTTAGTACTAATATATGAATTTGGTGAAGTAACATTATGCAAAATAAACACATAAAATCAATTGTGTTTCTATACACTAACAGTAAACTATGTATAAAGAGTATTAAGAAAACAATTTCATTTATAACAGCCCAATATATATATATATGTATATATATATAGTATAGGAATAAACTTAACCACAGAGACAAAAGATTTTCACACTAAAAACTATGCAATATTACAGAAATAAATAAAAGAACACATGAAGAAGTGAAAATTAATATTGTTAAGATGTAAATACTAGAATGATCTGCATTCAGTGCAATTTCTGTCAAAATCATAATGATGATTGTTTCATAAATAGAAAAATAATCCTAAAACTCATATAGAACCTGAAAAGACTTCAAATAACCAAAACAGTTTTGAAAGACACCAAGGGTAGATATGTAATATTCTCTGCTTTCAAAGTTGCTACATAGCAACAGTAATTAAAACAGTGTGGTAAT
Source organism: Loris lydekkerianus (assembly GCA_963574355.1). Taxonomy (NCBI): domain Eukaryota; kingdom Metazoa; phylum Chordata; class Mammalia; order Primates; family Lorisidae; genus Loris; species Loris lydekkerianus. The sequence goes on from CAUYPK010076745.1 coordinate 19,052, forward strand.
GGCACACACACCAAAAAAAAAAAAAAAAAAAAAAGGAAGAAAGAAAGAAAGAAAGAGTAAAACATACACCTGAACACAGAGAGTACAGAGGCAAAAATATATCCTTACGTATATGGTGAAATGATTTTTGACAAGGGTGCCAAGACCAGTCAATGGGGAAAGAACATGCTTTTCAATAAATGCTGCAGGAAAACTGGATGTCTACATACAAACAGGTGAAGTAGAATCCTTCCCTTACACTGTGTACAAAAATTAACTCAAAATGGATTTTTAAAAACCTAAATGTAAAAGCTACAACTGTAAAACTTTAGAAAAAAAAACAAAAACAAAGAAAATTTCCTTGAATTTGGGAAGACTTCTTGGATATGACACCAGAGGGAAAAAAAAAGATAATTTTTTTCTATCTACTTCCTTTCTTTGTGTCAAGAAACAAAGAAAAAAGATTAATTTGAACTACATCAAAATTGAAATCCTTTGTGCAACAAATGACATTATCAACAGAGTGAAATTGCAACTCCCCAGCGGAAGAAAATGATTGCAAATTGCATATCAGACAATGTACTAACATCCAAAATATGATTTTTAGAAAAACTCCCACAAATCAACAACATAAAAGCAAACCACTCAATTCAAAAACAGACAAAAGATTTGAACAGACGTTTTTTCAAAGAAGATGACCAATAAGTACATGAAAAGACTCTCAATACCTAGGATCATTAGGGAAATGCAAATTGAAAGCTCAATAAGATTTTATATCAGCAAGATGGCAAAACTGGAGTTCTCTTGCCCAACTCCGCAGTACCCCATGGAAAACTAACTACAACTATTTAAAGGCAAGAATATCTTTGTAAATATCTCAGAACTGTGGAGTGATGCTAAAACACTCACTTGAACTACAGAATTGAGAAAAGTGGCATTCAAAGGATAAAAGGAAGGAATCGTATCTCTTTTAATGTGTTACATCTCCCTCAACATGCACAGCATCACATGCAGAGGATTCCCCTGGGCCCATGGTTTTTACAGTGGGAAAAAAGAGTTGGAGATAGACATTCAACTCCATTTCCATTCTAAGACCCTTCACAGGAGGCTTACTTCTGTCTCATACTACAGGAAAACATTGGGAGTGTGGACAAGTCTAGACCCCCCACAGTCAGTTAAAAACAAAGAATAGATGAGGGGCTCACAATAACCAGTACTCAGATCTTGGTGGTTGCTCTGAATTCTGGTCAAAGGAAGCACCACACCAGTGGACTAGCCAACAGCATAGAACTGGAGGAAGCATGTTCTTCAGATCTGCCAGGCTTAAGTACTTGGTCAGCATTCCCGTGCAGCTTCAGGGCTCTTGTTAAGCTTTCCCCAGTCAGGGAGGCAAGTACAGATAAGCATTTACCTGCAGAAGGGACATCTGCTCCTGCCCAACCCCAGTAGCTAAGAGGTGGCCCAACTAAGCCCCAGTGCTCTCTTGTAGTAAGCCTTCCCTAGGGTAGGAAGCAAATGCAAGTCAGTGCTTACCTATAAAAGGAGCATCTGGGTTTCCCAGCCCCGGTGGCTGAGAGATGATTCAACCAAGCCCTGGGGCTGTCATTTAGCTATCACTGTGTTATGAAGCTAGGCGCAAATGCAAGTTAGTGCTTACCTGTAAAAGGAGCATCTGTCTTTCCTAGCTCCAGTGGCTGGGAGGTGATTCAACCAAGCCCTGGTGATGTCATTTAGTTATCATCGTGTTAGGAGGCAAGTGTATATCAGCATCTACCTGCAATGGGAGCATCTGGCCTCACTCGATTCCAGCAGCTGAACATCAATTCCAAGAAGCCTCAGTTCTCTGTATAACCATACCCTGGGACAAGAGGCAAGCCCAAATCCATGCGCATCTCTGGAGCATAGACTCTGGCCCTGCTCACCCTAGAGACTGAGCAGCAACCCCAGAGACCTTACCAAGGCTCAAGAACACAGCATGCAGACCTGCCCAATAATAGGTTCCAAACAATATTACTGTCCATCCAGAGAAGACAACCTGCAACATTGCCTAATTCAAGACAATTGCAAAGCTCAGTTAGCAGTTCTGCAAGACTGCAAAGTCCAACTAGTGGTCTCCCCAGACCATAAAGCATAGCCATCAGTACTGTTATACCTCCCAGCACTGGAAACCATCTAGTCCATCTAATGAAACTGACACCATTATCTGCCTGTCCAGGGTAAATACCAGCTAGCTATCCAGAATTCCAGCTAGACTAAATAGTAAAGGTCTATCATCACTAAAGAGCACCTGTAAAGGCAAACAGAGGAGGGTGTCCTCTCAAATACACAGGCACTGATGCAGGACTCAGGATTATGAAAACCAGGAAAATATGATACTACCTAAAGGAACTAATAAAGCTCTAATCATTAATCTAGAATAATTAGATATCAGTGAGATGACTGGTAAAGAATTTAGAATAAGCTTCTTAAAAAAAATTAAGGTGAAGAAAGAATCAACGAGCTCAAAGATAAAGCATTTGAAAATATCCTGTCAGAGGATAAAAATTGGTTAAAATTTATGTTGTGTTCTAACATATGATGTATCCTGGAGAACATTCTATGTGCTGATGAAAAGAATGTGTATTCTGCAGTTGTTGTGTATAAGGTTATGTAAATGTCTGTTAGGTTTATTTGGTCTATAGTGCTTTTTAAATACAATGTTTATTCATTTTCTGTGTAAATTATTTATCCAATGCTGACAGTAAGGTATTGAATTCCATACCTACTGTATGTTGGAATCTATCTCTTCCTTTAACCACATTAATATTAGTTTTGTGTGTCTGAGTACTCTGTCTTTTGGTGTTTATATATTTACAATTGTCATATCCTCTTGCTGAATTTGCCCCTTTATCATTATAGACCGACCTTCTTTATCTGTTATTATCTTTTGGCTTAAATCCTGTATTATTTGATATAAGTATAACTATTCCTGCTCATTTTGGGTTTCTATATTTCCATACATATCTTTTTTCATCCCTTTATTTTCAGTCTATTTGGGGCTGTACAGGTCAAGTGAGTTTCTTATAACAGTGGAAGTATATAGTTTTCTCTTGTACTAGCCATTTTCTTCAGCTTTTGTTTGTCTAGGAAAGGCTACTTATGAAGAATAGCTTTGCTGAGTACAGTATTCTTGGTTGGAAGTTTTGTTCTATGGGCAATTAGAATATATGTGGGTCTCTACAAAAGTATCTGTTACTATGTGTTCCTTTAAAGATGTCATGTTTCTGTGATTTTTTTTTGTTTGTTTATTGTGTATCTACATTGATATCTGCGCAGCTGGTAAAACAGATGCTTCTTTTAATTTTATTGAGTAGTTTTCATAGAAAAAGATTTTTTCCTATAGATATGTTCCATAGTGTCAATTAAGTATGTTTCTTTGGCTTTGGTTCTGGATAGGTGCATAAATGTAGTGACCATGTGATTTCTTTCTCTCTAATCAATACCGGAAGTACCTGTAAGTATCTCAGTAGCCTAGGGTATGGCTACTGGTTAAAGTTCTGGTGCAACTTGGCTGGAGGTGGGGACCATCAGGTGGGCCAGTTTGGGGGCCAGGGTGGGGCACATGTGCATTCACACCAGCTCCACTGCTTATGGCAGTAGAGTTGCTGGTGGCAGTGGGCCCTGGGAAGGGCAATCTTGGGCCTCTGGGTAGGGTTTGAAGCAACTTTTCTGTTGTAGAAGGGGTCACCAACAGGGAAGGCCCAGGTGGGCTGGTCCTTGGGTTACAAATGGGGTGAATACAGGCTTATAGTGGCTCTGCTACTGCAGGGGCAGCTCTCAGGCTCTGGGGAGCATATGCATCAGCTCCCTCTGTCTTGGGGTTAGCCTACCCTCTATGCTGGATGGCCTGTTCCATGGAGTACAAGGTGATGTGTGGGCTTTGGTGACAGGGTTCGGATAACAGGACTTGGATGCCAGGTTCATAGCTGCACCACTGGGTCCATCTTGGGTTTAGACACTACAGCTTTCTGAGGGGTTGTGGTGGGATTGGTGGCAGGTCTCTAGGGGAGTGGAGATACAGGGGTCACTTGGCTCCTGGACCAAACATACTCTGGTAATGGATTTGTTTTCAAAGTGGTGCCATGTTACAGCAGCCTAGGTGGGGATAGGGGAGAGAGATTCACTATGAGTTCCCTGTCTGGAGAATGTAGTCATGTGGACTCCAGGCAGTTTCCCACATTGTGCTCAGAACCTGGGAGAACTGTGGGGCTCTCCTTCAGCTAGGATTATAGGCATCTGTGTTGGGAATATGAACTGCTGAGGATCTCCCACTTATCTTTCCTCACAATTAAGAATCCTGGTTGGCTCCAAGTATATCCTAACCAGGTGCTTTTCTTCTCTTTCTATGCTGCCATCCCAAGTTTCCATGTCTCAGAGGGTCTTTGTCACTTTCTTGCCGAATTCCAGCGTTCTCTCATGGATATTCTATTTTATATACAATATTTTGACTCTGCTTTGTGGAGGAAGTTAATGTTAGGTTCCTTCAGTCAGCCATCTCAGATGTCTCCTTGGAAATAGGAGTTTATTGATCAAAGGGTATAGAGTTTCAGATAGAAAAGAGGAGTAGGTTTGATATCTATTTCACAGCATTGTGATGAATATCAATAATGATGTGTTATATATTTTAACATAACTAAAGAAAGTAAATTTCAAATGCCTCACCATAAAAAATAACAGGTAAGAAAGGTGATGGATAAGCTAATTAGCCTGATTTAACAATTCCACATTGTGCACAAGTATGAAAACTTTGTATGCTACCCATAAATGTGTATGATTATTATTTGTCAATTCAAAATAATATTTAAAAAATAAAAATAAAAAAGCACAATGGGATACCATGTCACATCCATTAGGATTGCTACAAGTTCAAAAGAAAAATAATAAATGCTGTCAAGAAATTTGAATCTTTCCTCACTACTTGTGGCAATTTAAATTGTGCACCCTCTGTGGAAGATTGTATGGTTTTTTGTCAAAACGTTAAAAGAAAAATGACCACATGTTCCAGCAACTCCACTTACAGGTATGTGCCTAAAAATTTCAAAGCAAGGAGTTGAAAAGATACTTATACATTAATATTTGTAGCAACATTATTTACAAAAGCCAAAAGGTGAAATAACCTAATTGTCCATCAGGGATAAATGAATAAACAAGATGAACTATTTACATATAATGTAATGTTATTATTCCATGAAAGGGAGTGAATTTCCAATACATGCCAGAACATGTTAGAATCTTAAAAACATTATGGAGAGTGAAATAGGCCAGACACAAAAGAGTAAACATTATATGATTTCACTTATATGCAGTACTTCTAATAGTCAGTTTCATAGAAACATACAATAGAATAGTGAATACCAGGAGCTTGGGGTGACAAAATGGAGGGTTCTTATTTAGTGAGTATAGAGTTTCTGTTTGAGATGATGGAAAAGTTCAGGATATGAATATTGGCAATGGCATATAACAATGTGAATATACTTACGACAGTGAACTATGTATATGCTAAAAAATGCTTAAAATGTTAAAAATTTTGGTATGTGTGTTTTATTTGGGGAGGGTGATTTTATTTATTTATTTATTTTTCATTTTTTTTTATTAAATCATAACTTTGTACGTTGATGCATTTATGGGGTTCAGGATATTCTTCAGTGTACAACGTGAAATGCTTACATTGAACTAAGTAACACATCCATCACAATTATACTCATTTCTTAATAGTTGAAACGTACCATTGCATCATGCACGTTAGGTAGTATGTGTGTTTTAAAAATGGGCAAAAGCAGTAGAAAATGTAATACATTCTTACAGAACAAAAAACTCAATACAATTAAAGTTGGGGGGAGGTATAAAGAAGGGAGGGGAGAGAGGCAGAGGAGGGAAGAGGGTGGTGTGCTACACCTAATGGGAACAGTGTAAGGTTATATGGCACATCTCCTGGGTGAGGTGGGACACAACTACAAAAGGACCTCTACCTAAAAATTGCAAACATTAGTTAACTTTCTATACTCACGTTAATCTGAAATAAAGCAAACAGAAGTAAAACATTCAAATCTAAAAAATTGGGCAAAAGATTTAAAGAAACAATTTGTCAAAAAAGATATAATGATGGCTAGAAGCATATGAAAAGATTGTCAACACCATACATTATTAGGAAATTATAAACTGAAGCAATGAGATATCACTACAACAGAACTGTTGGAATGGCTGAAATCCAAAACACATACAACATCAAACGCTGGTGAGGATGTGAAGCAACAGGAATTCTCATTGTTGGTGAGAATGCAAAATGATACAGCTATTTTGGAAAACAATGCAGCAGAATTTTTTTAAAGATAAACATACTTTTACCATGTAATGAATTGAAAACTTATTTTTACCTAACAACCTGCACGTGAATGTGTATAGCAGCTTTATTTATAATTGCCAAAAGTTGGAAACAATTAAGATGTCCTTTCGTAGGTGAATGAATAAATAAATAAATTGTGGTACCTCCGAACAATTGGATATTACTCAATGTTGAAAGGAAATGAGGTATCCAGCCATGAAAAGACATGGTGAAAACTTAAAAGCATATTACTAAGTGGAAGGGGCCAATCTGAAAATGCTATGTAAGGTTCTGAAAAGACAAAGCTATTGAGACAGTTAAAAGTTCAGTGGCTTCCAGGGATTTAAGGCGAGAGAGCGATGAATAGGTGGAACACAGGGAATTTTTAGGACAGTGAAAATTATTTTGAATAATACTAAAAAGAGAATATGTGTCATTCTATACTTGTCAAAATAGAATGTACAACACAAAGAGTAAACCATGGGGTAAACTATAGGCTTTGGTTAATAATGATATGTCAGAATTCTTTCATCAATTGTAACAATTGTGCCACTTGTCACAAATGTACAAATGATGGGGAAAACTATACAGGTGTGTGGTGAGGGGAGTATGTGATAACGTTCTGTACTTTACACACAAATTTTCTGTGAACTTAAAACTAATCTAAAATGTGTCAATGTTTTTTTAAAGAAATTCAGTTTACAACCCTAAAGTAAACTCTAGACTATTTTTCTTGGTTCACCTTTTGATGCAAATGTACCACAGTACTACACAAATGCAAAATGTTAACAAGGAGAAAACTTACTGTGGTGGGTGAGGGGGCATGTGGTAACCCTGTCCTTTTCACTATAGGTTTTCTATCAATCTAAAACTGATTTTAAGTATAGCATTTTAATTTTTTAAAAAGTCAAATATTTTTCTGTCAAAACAGAAGGTCCAGAGAAGGTACAGAGAAAAAAATGTCCTATCCATATCTACCAGATGCCAAAGTTCTTCCTTTTTCTCACAATGTCCCTTGGATCCAGCTATAATTGGAGTTGACAGAGAAGGGAAATAGATAAACCTTAATGTCTTTCACAGAGTCATTTAAAGGCACAAGAACAAAGCACATAAGCTCACCAATAGGTTAACTGCCCCAAATTCCTTTCCTAGAACCTTCTCCCTTAACTATCTCAACTCTTGAGGCTATACTTGCTAGACAGGATTCTTAATATCTTTTGTGGGTAACAGTGTTCATGTGACAACAGCTCTGGCCAATACATCATAAGTACAAGTGTGAAGGTATCTGACAAAGCCTTTACTTTTCTCACCTGGGCATTAAACCTTCTTGTTTCCTCCTGCCTTTCCTGTGCCCTGAGCCTCTTTGGGTGAAGCAGCCATCTTGGGCCCTGAGGAGAAAGGCCTATGCATTGGGCACACCTAACTGGGAGGGCAGGAGCAGCCTGTGGGCATCTTTCAGAGGCTAAACAGGATTGGATGTTCACCTATAGGCTTCTTGGAAGCTACTTTTGTAAAGTATTTTGTTACTTACAGGCAACACTATCCTAACTGATACATATGTATAAACAGAATAAGTATTTTACAGGAGAAATAAATTAAGCTCACAATCATCAGTCTCTCATTAGAGTTTTAGGTTGACTTTAGTAGCATTTGAAATAGATTAAGGTAATTATTTCCCTGTTTCTAGTAGACAGTTAACTGCAGATTATCTATGAACCACTTAAAAAGCAGTCATTGCCATCAGAGGCAGTAAATATGGATTCTAATTTTAGAAGTTCTGCCTTCCATGAATTCTGTGGAAGAGCACCTGTGGGAGGAGGGACAGGCTTCTCCATCTGGTGGCACCTCTATGTCCTGTCTGAGCTATAAGTTTGCTGGGTATTGCTCTCATTCTCTTATTTCAGACAGCACTTGGCCTGGTCCTATCCAAGGGGACTTAAGTCTCTAAGGTTTCGCAGTCATTTATGAGGACTCCAGGATGACTTAGTAGACCCTAAAAGTTTGGTTATGATTCGTTGCATATGGGAATTTGAAATATGGGAATTTCTGCCCCAGTCTCTTAAAATTCTGTTTACAGACATTTGATGGAGAGGAACTTGCCATTTAAGTGCATTTTTCTATAAATGTAGGTGAAAATGTGTGTGTGTGTATATATAATATATTGAAGAAACTGGCTAAATACTAATTTGATATCTATATAAATTTACTTTTCTATCAAGTTTTTAGACCATTTTAGTTATTATTCTTACAGAAATAGTTTGTAAATTCTAAAATAGTGAACATAAAGTATGTTCTCTTAGTAAAGTAATTCTTAATTACTAAGATATGACACTGAATTGTTTGTTTTCTTCTGCAGATGTCTACTCAATTTTCTCTTTAAAAAAAAGCAATAGTTTTTATTTTCTTTCGAGGCAGAGCCAAGAGTAGAACCCTATTTTGAAAAGTAATTGAGTTTATATGACCTCGACTTAATGCAATTCATTTAATTTCCAACCTGATTGTTTGTAATGAGCGGTTCAATATGACACGAAAACATCCTAAAACCTTTTAGAAAAGTCCAAGTTTTATGACTTTATGTATATCCAGTCCAACCTAACATTAGATGTAACCAAAGCAAAATATTTTGGTTCATTTTACTTAATGGTTTTATAATGTTAAGAATGGTTAAAGTGATCCATATTTTACTATAATTTTAAGCTAGCAGCATTAAAAATTGATAATGTAATCATACTGTTAATAAAAAAGACAAACACAATTGCAGCATAAAAAGTATTATTTACAGAAACTACAATAATTCAAGAAATAGTTTCTCATATGTGAAATGAATTATCAAAATAAAAGTAAAGATTTCTCATATTAAAATAATCAGTAGCACCTCAGACAGGCATTGGTGAAAATGTCATAAAGAATGCAGAAGAACATTAGATAAGATATACATAACTAGTTTCACTTCAGCAAAATTTAAAAAGAGATTTTTTTGTACAACCAATTTCACAACATCTTCGCACTGGTGGGATATAGACATCTCTCTTTTTTCGGGAATGAGTACGGAAGCCTAAATATTTTAATTCTGAAGGACTGTCATCTTCCGCTTCATGTTGTTTATTATGAATATTATTCTTAACTTCTTCAAAGCTAATATCTGAACCCTTTAATGTGGGTAGATATTGCTGTAGCTCTGGTAATGGTAGATTCTTCTGGGACGGTGTTGCCTTCCGCTCCTGTGGCAAATTAGCAATGAGTTCTGACATCATATTTACAGTTTCTGCATCTTTGTTGATGAAGGATGATGGCACAATTTCTGTTATTATTAAAAAAAAATATGTGAGAGAAACATTCATGTCAAGGAGCATAAAAGAAAACTACAAATATTTGCATTCACAAAAAAGAAAATATTTTTTCCTCAATATAATTAAACACTGAAACAACATTAGGAAATGTTCAGTTTTCTAAACAGTGTAGCTTATTTATAGTTGGTCATGTTAAAGAACTGCGATATTATCAAGGTTCTGCCTTCCTCCATTAACCCTTTGTCATGTATCTTCATGATCTCCTTATTGCTTTTATCATGGTACTTTTGACTCTCCCTGACCTTAATCTCTCATCTTTCTGAAGTCAAGTTTGTCAATGAATAGTTTGACATTGACAGAAGTCACATATGAATTCTTCTTTACCTGATAAATTTTCTTCCATTGCTAAAGATCTTCTGAATTATAATGGTAAGCCTTGGAAAAGATATTAATTATTTTAAGCTATCAACTGTTTCACGGTGGCAAGTTGAAACAGGATAAAGTTGAAAAAGCAGAATTTCCAACAGCCCTAATATAATCAGCAGGAAATGCATGTGTCTGATATTCCTCAAACATCTATTGAACAATTTATCTTTCCCAGACTATTTATTTCAAATCAATAGTATTTTATAGTAAAAAGAGAAATGGGCTACAAGAACACTAACCAAGCATCACTAACTTTAGGAAGAGATTAGTATTTACAGTGGTGTGTATGTATTAACTAATGTATTCTGTATGATGTTTGTTCTAATGGTGTGTAAGATCTGTGTGTTCCCTAGGAATGGAGCTTATTCCTACACAGCAACTCATGCTGGTTAAAAATGAAGGCTGGAAGTTGGTCTGGGGACCTGGTGAAACCAGCTGACATTTTCTTCCTTTTTTATGCTCATTCAGTTCAGTGGAACATTCATTAACTTTTTTCAGGTCTCTGGCATGGCCAGTCAAGAGATATAAAAGAAAACATGTTTCCTGTCTTCAAAAAGCCTTCAGTAACTCAACCCTCTCCTAAGCTTAAGAATTGCATTAACACAACTTGAGAGTTTTAGCACACAAAGAAATTAGGAACATTGATGAAGTTTAATGTATAGTGTAAAACTGTATCAGTCTTTGTTGCTCTTATTCATGGAGAGCAAAACTTCTTCAGCTTATTAAGAAGGCATTACTCTTGAAATAATGGACAGAAAGAGGCCAAAAGTTAAATATATAAGTGTGGAAGGTGATGCCTGTTTAAACACTGATAACCTACTGATCAGAGAAAACCATGAACTTCAGCTTTGCCCAGGCAGCATTGGTCCTGGGACTAATCCACTTCCTAAGAGTTCTATCAAGAGTCTCGGTTGTTCTTTTACCTAACAATAAATATCAACAGTTGGAGTTATACAAAGGTAAAAAGAAAAACCAATACTATAGCATTTTGTCTTTCTTCCTAACACACCTCCTCAATTAAGTTCTAAACTGGCAATGACAGATGAGAATTTGTACCATTGTTTAGTATGTCATTCTTTTGGCATTTTCATTCACTGAGACATCTGAAGTTTAATGCAGCTTCCTCACAAAAATCTCTCCTTGCTCTAACTTTTTTTTCCTTAGTTGGGGCCTTATTGAATGCTAGAAAAGTTGGTGGTAAATTTCTACATACTATTAATAAAACTAAGTTACTCAAAACAGTTGTAGTTTGTATTAAGTTTTTTTATTGGCTGTGAATTTTAGAGTCACTTTTTAAAACTATTTTCTAAACTTGTTTTGAAACATTTCATTTTAGCTCATGTAGCCTCAGCTTGACCGCTACATTTTAGACTCAAATCTCATAAGCATAGGCCTCTTGTAATGAAAAGTATATTTATTGGCTTGGTACCTGTAGTTCAGTGGTTAGGGCACTGGCCACATATACCAAGGCTGGGTTCAAACATATGTGGCGGGGTTCAAACACGGTATGGGCCAGGTAAAACAACAATGACAAGTGCTAAAAAAAACAGCCGGACATTGTGGTGGATGCCCCTAGTCCCAGGTACTTGGGAGGCTGAGGCAAGAGAATCTCTTAAGCCCAAGAGTTTGCAGTTGCTATGAGCTGTGATAACCACAGCACTCTACCGAAGGTGACATAGTGAGCCTGTCTCACAAAAAAAAAAGCATATTTTTTAAAAAAGTATATCTAGTTATTAAAGGGATAATTAAAAGTATATATATTCTAATTAAAAGTATAGATATTATATATATATATAAAATTAAAAGTATATATACTTCTAATTAAAAGTATATATATATTTTAAAGTATATCTATTTTTAAAAGGGATACAGTGAGTACTACTTGGGCACACACTGTGGAGTAAAATGTTTAGTTAACAATTTCATAATATAAAACCAAATAGCAACTACATAACAGTAAAGTTCTGAAAACACTTACAAATCATAAAATATTGACATGTCCTGCCAAAAATGATTCCTACCAAGTAAGGTAAACATTTCTCTTAATCCCCACTTTTAGGCAGGATCATGTTAGGTTATTTATAGTTAAATTATGTTCTGGGTGGTGGTAAGAAAACTTTTTTAAAAATACTTTGAAATCACAAGTCTCTTCTAAGGAAATAGAAGTTTGGCCAAATACTATGAAAGACTATTCTCAACAAACTATTGTTAACAAAGAGTTAGAAATAATCAAAATATCCAGCAAATAATGTTTAAATATATATGGTATATTCATAATATAAAATACTAGACAGAAATTTTAATTTATGCTTTTGAAGAACAATGTGAGAAACTGCTCAAAGGGGAATGTTAAGTAAAAATGCAATAAGTACATATACTTTTCCAAACATTAACATGACTTAATGTTAGTGCCTTGTTCAAGATATTTTCATTTTCTCGTTAGATTCACATTTTTTCAAAATCTTTACAATCTGTGAGTACTTCTCATTTTTCTCTCTGAATTAATGCTTATCTTTGTCTTTAATACACATATGAGCATTACTACCTACATATTCAGAAAAAATAAACTTAAAAAAGCAAATACAATTCAGTCTGGTCTGCTCTAGATTGAATCAGTAAATTCCTGGACTCTGTGGTACTCTTCTGTTAATCTCACCCAAAAATAATG
>CAUYPK010076747.1:0-22487 GCA_963574355.1 Loris lydekkerianus
CTGGTGGGAATGAAAACTAATACATTCCTTTTGGAAAGATGTTTGGAGAACACTTAGAGATCTAAAAATAGACCTGCCATTCAATCCTACAATTCCTCTACTAGGTATATATCCAGAAGACCAAAAATCACATTATAACAAAGATAATTGTACAAGAACATTTATTGCAGCCAAAGTCATAATTGCTAAATCATGGAAGAAGCCAAAGTGCCCATTTACCCACAAATGGATTAATAAATTTTGTTATATGTACACCATGGAATATTATGCAGCCTTAAAGAAAGATGGAGACTTCACCTCTTTCATGTTTACATGGATGGAGCTGGAACATATTCTTCTTACCAAAGTATCTCAAGAACGAAAGAAAAAGTATCCAATGTACACAGCCCTACTATGAAACTAATTTATAGCTTTCATATGAAAGCTATAACCCAATCATAACCTAAGAATATGGGGAAAGGGAGGGGTGGGGGAAGGATGGGTGGAGGGAGGGATTCGTGGGACCACACCTATGGTGCATCTTACAAGGGTACATGTACTTACTAAATGTAGAATATAAATGTCTTAACACAATAACTAAGATAATGCCGTGAAGGCTGTGTTATCCAGTTTGATGAAAATATTTCAAATTGTATATAAAACCAGCACATTGTACCCCATGATTGCATTAATGTACACAGCTATGATTTAATTAAAAAAAAAAAAAAGAAAAAAAGGAATGTAGTGATTATAATATCGTATTTCTATTATCAGCAAATAAATCCAACCAGGAGATGTATTTTAGGAGGAAGTCAGTCAGACTCTAAGTGGTGTCTGAGAGAAATAGCCTCAAGACGGGGCTGCGGCACCTCTGGCCTGAGATGGAAGTCAGCACTGCAGAAGACGGAGCTCAGAAAGGAGGACAGACGAATTCCTGAGGACACTGTTCAAACTTCTGGACAGATCCAGCTAGGATCTGGAGAGTTTTGCTAGAATGCAAAAACTCTCTTTTTTAAGTAATCTGATTTGGGTGACTTATTAAAATAATATGCTTTCCTGAAATATATATTAGTAATTTAATTTTTCCAATAAGTAATTTCAAATATTACAATTGTAACAAACAAAATCATACACCAACTTAACGTGTTAGGTTTTTGACATTTATCTACTCATAATAGAAAAATAAATCTTTTAAAACTGAAATACTTTAATGTAGGTATAAAAATCCTTTGTAAAATAGACACATTGTAATAATTACTCTCACTTATTCTGATTAATTTAACAGTTTCAACACATAACATACAAATAAATGCTCAACAAGTTTGGAAAAACCCTAATTGAGACAGTTATTAATAGATACGATGCTTAAAAGGTTCAGTAGTCCCAATGATTTTTAAAAATGCCCAGTTAAATTTAAACACATTTCTTTAATGTAGTATGTCTCACAATCTTAATAACGCCTTAGTACATGCATCTTTGGGGAAAACGAAATATTTTTCTGCAAAATGCATCTTGAGAAGATGCTACATCAAAGCTTTCATTCAGTTGGGATTGGGGGAAACATTCTTGTCCATTCTACATCAGTCAGGGCTGCTTCTTGGACTTGGAACAGCTTCAAATTCAAGCTCCCCTCTTTTCGGCACTAATCTCCTGTCCCTTAAAGTTTGTTTTTAACCAGTTCCACTGTAATCATTTTTCAATCTCATTAGAATTCCAAGTCTTAAGAGTCTTATAATTTTTCCCAAACACCTTCTCTTTTCTTTTCCTCCTCTTTATCTATCTTAGATGCTGTGATACATCATTTCAATGACATTCTTGCCAATATTCTTTTTTTTATATAATTTTTTTAAGTCTTTTGTAAATAGATCATAAATACATTTATGCCCATTTCAGTGTCCAATATCCCTTAGGTGCACCCATGTGGCAAAATCCAATCCTGCATGGATCCAACTATCTGTTCAACTCAGCAGTTACCACCTGACAGGGAGTGTCACATGATTACTAACTTCAGATGGGCCCTAAATATCTGGCTAATTCACTTCTTACTTTTCCATTGTCACTGTCAAACATTTCAAACCTTTCCTACTTTTCTTGTTTCTAAAACCACCCTCTTCCACACCTTCCAACTTCTCTAGAAAGAACCTCCAAGGCAGGAACCCCTTCAGCTAGCCTTTTCAACGCTACAAAACCAATATTTTACCCATTCCAACCTCCTTCCTTTTTGAAACATGGAACAGACTTCTCCCATTTAAGGATTAGAACCTCACCCCTTACAAGATCTTAACAGATCTCTCTTCTATGTTATGTTAACTACGCCTTCTCAGCTGGCTCTTTCCCATCAGCTTTTATAAGTACTATATTTAAATGCTTTCATAAGGAAAAAAAAAAAAAAAAAAAGAGGAAAGAGAGAAAGAAAATGAGAGAGGAATGAAAGTGAGAGATAAACCTTTCCCTTCACTACATACCCTGCTCCAGGGGCTGCTTGTCTTCACAGAAGACAAGGAAAATTTTCAGGAAATTTCTGAAAATTACCAGTATCTACACTCACTGTCTCCATTTTCTCTCTTCCCATTCATTCTGCAATCTGCCTCCACGTGGCTTTCACCCTAATACTCAAACATTACTAGAACAGACTCCATCACACCAATCTAACGGAGACATTTCTCACTTATCCTCCTCGACCTCTCGGCAGAGTCCCACTCTATTGGCCCTGTGCACCGACGTGAGACATTGGCTCCCCTGCCACACTCTCCTCCCGCCTCTCAGTTCCCCAGCAGGTTCCCATTCCTCTACTAATCTTCTAGGCTCTGCTGATTCCAGGGTGCTTCTCTTGTAACTCTGTACTTTTTTCACTCTATACTCTGCATCATGGCCAATATTATTTAAAATGTTTTTTTTTTTTTCTTTTTAAGCAGAAATATTTCCCTTAAAAAAAGTTTGAAGATTGAGAATTTGAACATTCTCTTTACTCCCACTGAATTCTCTAGGAAATTTTCCAAATAGCCTTACCCAAGACTCTGTGCACCCTAGAAATACTAAGTGATTTGCTGAAGGTCACATGGTCAAGCACTGAAATTTAAACTTAGTTTTGATACCAAATTTTGCTCTTTATCATTGAGCTGTTTTGTCTACCTTGAACAGCTTTTCCCAGACCCTGATCTCATATTTCCCAAACCACTCAAAACCAAACACTGTTTAAAGTTGGGTCAGTAAATGTCTATCAATTGCTCTAATGACATAAGAAATGGAGGATTTTCTGGGCTCATGATATAGAAGTAGACACATAATTTAAACCTGGCTTTGACTCTAACTTGGAGTTGGATCATAAACAACACATCCGAGCTCCTGGCAAAACAAAATTATTTTATAGTATCTTCTAGTCCTGAAATGTTATGACTCACAAAGTATATAATCAAAAAATACTTGAAAGGACAGAAAAAACAGCTTCTCTCAACATTAAGGATCTCACCCACAACCAAAGCTTTAGTTTTTGACAACTTTCTTCATAGCTACAGAAAAAAAAAGACACAAACTGTAGTACATTGGATAGTGATCCCCCCAAAAAAGATGTCCCCCAAGAACATGTGAATGTGACCTTATTTGAAAAAAGGGGAATAAGGATTTCAAAAAGATATCATCTGGGATTATCAATGGCCCTCAACTCAGTGACAAGCTTCCTTGTAAGATGACTCAGCAGAGGAGGCAATGTGAAGAAGACAGGGACTGCAGGGACATGTCTGCAAGTCGAGGGACCCCAGGGACTGCAGGGATGTGTCTGCAAGTCGAGGGACACCAGGGACTGCAGGGACGTGTCTGCAAAATTGAGGGACTCCAGGGACCTCATGTGGCCACAAGAAGCTAGGAGAGAGGCACAGAAGGCTCTGAGAGGAACCAACACCTGCACTTTGGATTTCTGTCCTCCTGTACTGTGAGAGAATAAACTTCTGTTGTGTAAAGCTACCAAGTTTGTGGCAGTTGTCATGGCAGTCAAAGACAACTAACATACAGCTGGCAAGGAATACCTATACATTTACCTTATAAAGTAATCATCAGCTACTCTAAAGGTCCACAGAAAGAAAATCACCCTTGTAGGAAATCTATTAATCAGGACAACTAGTCAAGAATTGCATTATTTTCATAAATTCTATGAAATAAAATTTAAAATGTACATACATTCATTTTTTAATCTTTCATTTCCCAGTTTTTAGAACCTATCTGTGCCTAAACCAAACACTCTGCCCCAAAATCCACCATCAGAAATACAACTGTGGTCTCAAAGGTACTTTTTCTCAGCAGGAATCTGAAAATTCCAGGAAACTGTACAGCAACATTACATCTCATCAGTAGCAAGGTTACTAGACTTTCTTGCTCTCTCTTTTCACTCATCTACAGTGCAGTATCTGGAAAACTGACTAACTTTTTAATTTGCTTTGCTAGCTTCTATTTTCACAGTAATTAGCACACATGATTTGAAACTTATTCCCATATTTTGGGGCCCAATATTGTTTCTTAAATAAGTTACCAACAAAGAAAGGAATTTAAAAAGCAACCAACTCCAAAGCCTAAAATAATCATTGAATATATGTTTCTGCACCTACGGACAGGGTATTACTAAAAAGATTAACAATAAAAATAAGTGTAAAAATTACTGGGCCATAATTTTTATCCTATACCTCTTTTTTCACAAAACAGTCATATAACAAAACTGTTTTATATATAATCAGTTGTAGAAGAAATCTTCTACATGGGTGGCACCCGTGGTTCACTGGCTAGGATGCCAGCCCCATAGATGGAGGGTGGCAGGTTTGAACCTGGCCCCGGCCAAACTGCAACAAATAAAAGCCAGGAGTTGTGGCAGAGTTGTAGTCCCAGCTACTTGGGAGGCTGAGGCAAGAGGATTGCCTAAGCCCAAGAGTTGGAGGTTGCTGTGAGCTGACACCACAGCACTCTACCGAGGGTGACAAAGTGAGATTTTGTCTCAAAAAAAAAAAGAAGGAAAGAAAGAAAGAAACCTTCTATATTAAAGATTCTCTACTTCAACCTTTTCATTTCATAATAATGACCTCAAGGAGATAAAGTAATTTGCCCAAGACACAGATAAGATGACAAACCTAACTCTTGGATTCCTCTCCTTCTATTCTACCATATGGCTTAGATTACGTCCACAAAGGAAAGCAAACAGAATACTGGATATGAGTCACTCATTCAAAAATCTAAGGTGTTAGAAGGATAGAGATGTCCTACTTCTTACATTTGAAACAATTACTACATTCCAATTTGTAACTTTATATATAAAAACTATGGTACATTTATACCTGAAATGATATGCTATTTTTTAATGTATCTCAAGAATATAATAAAGGGGACTAGACCAATAAATCTTTATCAAACATGATTATAAGGCTGAGGATGCTGCTAGTATGAAGACACACACAAACATTCACAGCCATTTTTTGGCGTAGAACGATGAAAGCAGAAGTCAGACAAGACTGAAAACTATGAAATAGTAATGATAGTCAAAATAACCACAGTTTTTTATTTCCATTAAAGATTAAACACTAGGATAGAGGAGAGGCCTCTGAATGTAAACACAGGAAGTTCAGATCTACATTTTACAATGCTCCATTCAGTGACTTCTAGATGCATTAAATCTCACACTAGTTCTGTAAGGCACCAATATGGTGTGGGGGTTCAGCCCTCCAAATCTCAAGCTGAGATTCAATCCTCAGTATTGGAGACAGGGCTTGATGGGAGATGTCTGGGTCGTGGAGTGGATCCTCAAGTGTGGCTTGGTGCTCTCTGGTGACAGCGAGAACTGCTTGCTTCAAGGAGCCGGCACCACCTCGCCCCTCTCTTGCTCCCACCCTCACATGTGACATGCCTGGTCCCTGTTCACCTTCCATCCTGAATAGAGGCTCTCTGAAGCCCCCACCAGAAGCAGATGCTGGTACAACACTTCTTTGTATAGCCTGCAGAAATGTGAGCTAAATAAACTTCTTTTCCTTCTAAATTACCCAGTTTCAGATATTCTTCATTTTATTTTTGTAATATTATTATTAAATTTTAAATTGTATTAAATTATTGCTTGCTGTAATAAATATTATCATTTTAATAACTCCAAATTATCTTTTAAGCATCATCAAATACATGAGGAACACTACAAGTGATATTACTATTTGTAAAGTTTTAGGGGTTATGTCAAAAGAAGTACCATAATCTACCACTTGAAGTCTCTGTTGAAAAAATATTGACCTGCTCAAGGAGTAGGGCACCAGCCCCGTATACCAGAGGTGATGGGTTCAAATCCAGCCTCAGCCAAAAAAACTGCCAAAAAAAAAAAAAACAAAAGCACACACACACACACAAAAATAGATCTATCACTGAAAGTAGTTAGCATTTATTGAGCACTAACTATGCACCAAGTATTTTTGGTGAAGTCACCCAAAATGGCTGGCCATCCAGGAATAAAGACTCTTATAAACTTTGTAATGATGGGCTCTTTGTAATGATGGGCTCTCTCCTAAAGAGGGAAATGTAATAGAATAAGAAGACCTATGGATTAAAAAATTCCTTGACCTCATTTCAAAGTTAAAAATACTTTAAAATATTGGGGGGGAAAGATACAAAATACTAACAGAAGTAATTACAAAGCAAAGTCTTACAGCCTTGACTCATAAAGAGAAAGTCAAACTATGTTCATTTTGAACTGTTTGAGAAGACAGAAATATACAATTTGTTTTATGAAGATAATCTCTTTAAAAATATGATTAAATGAGCAATCTGTATTATTTTAAAAATTCTAAATTTCTACTCAAGCCATTTTTGGTGACTTTACCTTTAGCTGAAAAAAAAAAAAAAAAAAATCAATCACCTTCTTTATAAGCCTAATTCCTTCCAATGTTCATGTACCTTATTTCTCTTAACTTAAATGCAGAGGAAAAACCAACCTCATTGTAGGTGAAATAATGCAATTAAGTCAAACATATAAAGAGGGATTTCTGAATTCTAGTAAATAGTGTTTTAGATGATGTCTAGATTCCAGCTGACAACATCTGGTTCATGACAGGAATTGACTGAGAAGACATTGCTTCATCTAGTACAGCATACACCATTGGTTCTGTTAACCACTTACAGTGGATCAGCAATAGCATTCTGGAATAGAGCCATCTATTTTTGTGTGATTCCTTAATTTTAAAAAAATGTTTTTTGTCAAAGAGAAACTTTAAGATAACCAATGCTCTCTTGCTATCACAAACAAAATAGTCATTTTTACTAGTTACTACAGGATATATATATTTATAAAATTAGCAATGTAGAAATACTTACCTGCTGTGGTTAAGTAAAGAGGCTTAAAACCATTTCTGAGGGAGGGTGATTGGTGGGACCACACCTGCGGTGCATCTTACAAGGGTGCGTGTGAAACTTCCTAAATGTAGACTATAAATGTCTTAACACAATAACTAAGAAAATGCCATGAAGGCTGTGTTAACCAGTTTGATGAAAATATTTCAAATTGTATATAAAATCAGCACATTGTACCCCATGACTGCATTAATGTACACAGCTATGATTTAATAAAAAAAAAAAAAAAAAGAAAGAAAGAAAGAAAGAAAGAAAGAAAGAAAGAAAGAAACAATTGTGAAAAAGGAAACCAGCAAAACAAACAAACCAAAAAAAAAAAAAAACATTTCTTGTCTTTCCTTTGTGCCCAGCCCCCTCGGGGCACTACAGTTTACATATTGGGGTGAATTTTTATCATTTTTCAATGTTTTCCTTTGTCTACAGATATATTTATTAATCAGAATAAAGTTAATATAAAATATTTTTAAAGCTATAGGAAAACATAATAAAAAGTAAACTATAAAGACCCCAATGACTATTTGGCTAAAAGATTAGACAAAGAATCTAAAATCTTCAACTATCATCTATCTTTTTGGTTTATTTTATGACTTTGACTATACTTTCTACTTCCTTTCCCTCTCACCCTCTTCTTTAAAAAATGAGCAACAGTTTATACACGCACACATTCTTTCAAGGGACGTACTATACAGAAATTACCCCCTTTATAGCCAGAATAAATCTTTTGTTAGAAATTAGTAATTGAGTATCTAAAGTAAAAACCTTAAATCAGACAAATAGACAGATCTGAAATACATACAATTATCTCATTTCCCTGAGCATATAGACTAGCCCTTAAAATCAACTCCTTACAATCTTTGTTTTTATTCTTGTGAAAGAGTTAAGTTCTATAATAAATTTCAAGAGCTCATGAATTTAACTGTTTTCAAAAATACCACACTATTTTCAAATCCTCAACCACTGAAATAAGTACACAATTTTAAAACACTCTGTGTCATGGCTACTATTCAGCAGGGGTAATTAAGTCTTCCTAAGAATTCAACCAGATACTAAGGAGCTGCTAGGAAGGATAGTAGTATGCCTTCAAAATGCAGACATTTAGAAAGACAAGATGTAGTAGACAGGTTTTTAAATATTGGAATCCACCACAATGTCTAATTAATGCACTAAAATTATTCTAACTTCATAAACTTAGTGCCATAATAAGCACCTACGTCACCTTCTAAAACATGCAAACAAACAATAACAAGGAAACCACAAATACTGTGCTAAGTCGTGTTTTTTATTTACACCAAAATTTTACTTAGTCTTTTATCAAGATGCTTTCAACTATATGTTGCAGAAATATGTCTAAAATTAACTATACAAATAAATTTTTATGTTTCATAAAACGTGTTTCACAAAACAAAGCAAGCAATTTAGAGTTGGTACTAGTTACTCAAGAGAAACAAGAAGAGCCTAACAGTTTTCCTTTGCCTTTACTAGAAAAAGAAGTCTTTTGATGTAATTTGTTTACAGCTACCAGCTCTCGGTCAATACTATTTTTATATTCATATATGTAGAAACTGTAGAAACTAAGGTTTTGGATTGGTCTTCCACATGAATGCTAAAGTCATCCCAAATTAGCTAAGGGTAGAAAAAGAGAGCATGAGTGAACCAGAAAGCACATGTGTTAATGAATGAAAAGGCATGAACAGAATTCTGAAATATTTCACCACATTTCACCAATGAGAAAGAAGAGAATGAGGTACAACAAAATTCCAAATGCCTTGAAAACACAAAAACTTCCTCACGAAGGTGAAGATACAACAAAAAATCGCTCTAAGAACCACTTCTCAACATTGAGTTATATGGGATCTAAGAGAATACGCAATTTTCTCTCAGAAAGGAAGTTTGCATACCAGAATGAGATTTCAGAGGCCACAGTAAAATATTTTCAGAACTTTCACTAAAAAATCTTCCCTTCCCTCACCTATGAAAATAGGTGATAGAAGTAAAAGCCCAATAAAGAACGGATCTGCCATCTATAATACAGTGTTGCTACGACTGATGTACTCTCTACACAGCAGCTTGGGGGCTAGGGCTCACCAGAAGAAAACTAGGTCTAGACTGGTCCCATTTCCAGGAAAATCCAAGTTCCTAAAAAAGGGACAACTTCCTTCTAAAATTAATTCTTATGAGTCAGTATGTATCTAATTGTGATAAGGATTTGCTGGAAACGTCATTAAAACTAGAAAATAAAAACCAAAGAAGTCAGAACATCTCTATTAAAAAGTGAGGATAAATAGGGACGCTATGAGAATACAGAATCCTCCTATGTTCAAGGGTAAAAACACCACATAAGCTATTAAGTGTGACTCTGAATACGTATGTCTATGATTATGAATATGAGTGAAGGTAGTAATATCTTACTGAGTAGATGGACAATGATAAATGTTTAAAAGTATATTTGTAGATTTATCATAAGTCAAAAAACCTCATCATATGTAGGTCAGCATTGGCTAATAACCAATGATAAATCATCATGGTTACTCATGGAAGTTTACAAGTGAGAGTTCAGTAAGTATGTACTTAAATTGTTTTAAAATTTCAAGAGTGTTCATCCCTATATTTAATGTCTTCCTCAATGATGGCTGATAGCCATCAACACAAAAACTATTGTCCTATTTCCTCTAAATGAAATTTACATAAAATAGGAAAATAATAAAATTTTAATCTTTGCTACCTTATTTTGAACATAAATAGGACACGACTATATCAACAAATATTTTTATGAATCTATAAATCAAGATAACACAAACTTATGCACACAAGTAATGGTCCTTACACTTATGAATAGTACTTATCCAATGAGTATAGGACACCAATATTTAGAACACCATAATCCAAATAAAGATTGCATTTAGTAACATTAAAACAAGAATTATATATCTATTACAACTCTCGTCATATGTAAGGAAAATGACTGAACAGTATTTTGGAGCATTTGCCATTCTTATTTGAAGCCTGGAATTTGGTTTTCCTAATATAGTGAATATGGAAGAAGACAGCTGAAATATAGGAGCATAAAACAAGAAACTCAAAGAATGCAGGTAATTAATTTTAAACTGCCAAATAAGTTGTAAATCTAATTCTTTACTAACACAACAGATTTCAGAAAAGGCTCTATTCCTAATATTCATAGAAATTATATGTCATACATTAAAAGATTAAGAAATTTATGTGTTCTAAGATACTAAGTTAAATCATAAAAATTGGTTATAAACATAGTGTTGAATTATTCAGTTTTGTATTATCAGTTATTGTCACCAATTATTCAATACCTATGTTTAAGAAAAATATTACTATTTCCTTTGGTGACAGAAATTAAAAACAAGGTTAAATGGAGCTCACCAGGCAGTATAGAAACTGAAATTTGGAAAACAAAAATCTTAATGCCATCACAGATTTTAAAGTGACCCATGTTTCTACTCAAATATTCACAAAACGACATTTTTTAATTGTCCATGTATTGGAACATTAGAAAAGACATATTTTTCTACAACCTGAGAGTAAATTTAAAAAAACAAATGAAATAAAATAAAAATGGAAAATAAGCCACTTTTTTTTCAAGGCTTTGTCTTGGCATCTGACTGACAGCACTGTTTGAAAGAACTTAGTTTACTACCAGATTCAGAAGTCAAGAAAAATTATTGTTCCCATTTGAAGAAGCAGCATAAAACAGAGGATCTTCTGGACTCTTCAATAATGTCTGGGCCTGGGGAACGAAGGCCTGAGACAGAGCCTCCCCTTACCTGCTCCCTGTGGCCTTCTGACGTGGAAGCCTCGGCACTGAGCTTTAAAGCACAGGTCTTACAGCACTGGGACACAACCCCAGGCTCCAGCAGACCCTCACAGTGCAGACACTGCTTCCGCCGCTCCATCTCAAAACTTAGCTCAGAGCTAGGGATGGTGGGCACACACAAGTCAGTCTGTTCACAAACCTTCCTGTCTGAGGCAAAAGCAAGACAGAAAGAGGCACAGATCTGGCTCCTGTTTCCTACTGTCTCCCCCTGTTGGCCTGGAAGTGCACCAGGCTGTTCTGGATTAAAGGAACAGACACCACCAACCAATGTTACTTGCTTTTTGAGTGACAAAGAGAAAATCTTCATACATTAAGTGAAGATCCTCTACCTAAGAAATAAATCTCTTTTCTGGTTGACTTTTTTAATAAAAACATCTTATTTTCTTCCTGTACAACACATAGAAGTCTTCTTATTTTGGGATGTTGGATCTAAAGATTATGAGAATAGACCAAATTTTCAAGCATTTCTTCAAACAGTATCTTGCAGACAGCTGTATAACAGTGCTTTTCTTAATCCAATGCTTTTATTTATTTATTTAGAGAGTCTCACTCTGTCGCCCTCGGTAGAGTGTCGTGGAGTCATAGCTTACAGCAACCTCCAGCTCTTGGGTTTAGGCAATTCTCTTGCCTCAGCCTCCCAAGTAGCTGGGACCACAGTACCGGCCACAATGCCCGGCTACTTTTTGTTGCAGTTTGGCTGTGGCTGGGTTTGAACCCGCCACCCTGGGTATATGGGGCCGGCACCCTACTCACTGACCCACAGGGGCCGCCCACCAATGCTTTTTTAAATTATTATTTTTATTGAGGTATAACTCCTCAATATTTTATAATCCTTCTCTTCGAAATGAAAGAATTTAAATTACGTGCAAATGGTCTCTATGATCCCAGTAGAAATAAAAATTTAAAACTTCCTGCAGCAAGAATGTACTATGCTTATCAACACACAATGAGATGACAGAGTTAGACAGGCAATAGAGTGGGATACTTAAAACCCATAAATGTTGAATTTGAAATAATACACATACATCCTATAGTTTCTTCTTAATTGCCATATAAATCCCTGCTTTATTCATTCATTTAAAAATAAAAGTACAAAGCAACTACTAGATACCAAGTATCATGTTTCCATACTGGGAAGAACACAATGGACCTAAATTCGTGGGACCTGATGAAAACCAGTATGAAAAAAAAGAAAGAGTCAAAAGTCTTAGTAAAACTTTCTTTGTGTGTAACTCTAACATAAATACCTCCTTCTTCAAACTCTTTGCCTCTCTTTACAATTAGACATACACTTATAAAAGAATTTTAAGTCTTGCCTCTTTGTATAATTTCCTCTATTTTTACTTTCTGGTAACCACCTTTTCATTTTGTTATTTTGTTTATTTTGCTGGAGGGAGAAGGATGTAGTACCTAAACTACAGGTATACGTAGTAGACTTTCTGGGTGAAGGGAACACTTGTAACTTTGACTTAAAATACACAAAAGCAAAGTATGTAACCAAAATGTGTGCACCCCGTCCTATTCTGAAATTTAAAAATAAATAAATAAATAAATTTCTCTCTTATGCCCATTTAATTTGTTCCTTTAATATTAACTGAGCATTTACTAGGTACTAGGCACTTACTCAGGCTCACAAAATCATAAAACATTAAATCTAAAAGCAATATTAAAAATAACGTAAATCAAAATTAATATTTGTAGTAAAAAAGATAGACTTTAAGGAAACTAGATATCTTGTTCTTGGTCTAGCACACAGAAGAGCTAATGTTGGGTACATCATCTATACCCATTGGTTCTGCTCTTCACAGATAGAAAAATTTAATGTCATCTGGTTATCTCACTAGACAGTCCCTCTTTAGAACACTTATAAAAATAATGATCACAACAGATGCTGTATTCTATCCATATAGCTACTATAAAAGTACCACAAATTGAGTAGCTTAACACCAAAGAAGTTTATTTTTCTAGAATTCTGGAGGAGGCGGCCAGAAGTCCGCAATCAAGGTGTTTATGAAGCCACTGCTCCTTCCTTCCAAAACTCCTACAGGAAGAACCTTCCTTACCTCCTACAGCTTCTGGTAGCCCTGGGCCTTCCTTTGCTTGTGACAGCACAACTCCAATCTCTGCCTCTGTGGTCACGTAGCTGTGTTCCCTATATGTTTAGTCTCTTCCCTTCTAATAAGGATACCAGTCATATTGGATTAGAGCTTACCTTAAGGACCTCAGACTAATTAGATTATAACTATGAACCCTATTTCCAAAAAAGGTACCATTCACAGGTCCTGGGTATTATAACTTCAAGATAGCTTTTTTTCTTTTTTTGAGACAGAGCCTCAAGCTGTTGCTCCGGGTAGAGTGCTGTGGCATCACAGCTCACAGAAACCTCCAACTCCTGGGCTCAAGAGAGTCTCATGCCTCTGCCTCCCAAGCAGCTGGGACTTGAGGCACCCGCCACAATGCCCAGCTATTTTTTGGTTGTAACCATCATTGTTGTTTGGCGGGCCTGGGCTGGATTTGAACCTGCCAGCTCACGTGTATGTGGCTGGTGCCTTAGTTGCTTGAGCCACAGGCACTGAGCTAACTTCAAGATATCTTATGGGAGGACATGAGAAATGTGGTCATCAATTGCTAATGCACCTTATATTTTTATAGTCACCTAAATGCCTGCCTATTCCTATCTTTTGACTTCTGATTTCACATCTGTTCGTGGGCTATGCTAAATGCACATTTCCCATTCCAGTGGTGACTTAACATTTAGTAACCTTTGATAAATAAACAATGTCAAAATCTCTTCTAAAACTTAAGAATATTACTCAATATACTCTATTACCTTAATATAAAAGGACTCTAAAATAATTAGTCAGGTATGTTTCTTCCACTGAAATGCTTCTTTTCCCTATGAGGTTATTTTACAGAACTATTTGATGAATGTTTGCTAATATGAATTCTAAGAGCTTATCCAATATCCAAAAACTATGTACTGAGCCTCCTTTTTATAGCAAGCAATGTTCAAAGCAGAGAAAACAGTAGTAAACATAGTGAAAGTATCTATCTTCTTAGGGCTAAAGCATGAGGAGCAAGCGGTGATTGATTATGGGAGAAGAAAATAGAGAATAAAAACATACATGCATACACACACAATTATCAGACTCAAATGAGGACAGAAAGATATAGAAATACTTTTTTTAGTATTTAATGCATGGAAATGTTTAGAACTAACTAACTAGAATTTAACTAATTAATATTTAATGCATAGAAATGTCTAGAACTAACTAGAACTAACCTACCATGTAGTAAATTCTAGCCAATAAAACAGCAGCAGTCACAGTAGCACTAGTAGTACCACTGGTAGAGATACTAGAGGTATCTACTATCTACTATCTACTACAGCTAGAGTAGTCTGAGACGTCTCAGAGAAGTGTCCTTTGAGCTGAAATTATGAAAAGAAGGCAGTTGATCATGTGAAGAACTTGGAGACGAGTATTAAAGAGAAACAAAGCAGAAGAAACTTATGTTCCTGAGGCACTAGGATCAGAATTGGCATGAGCACACTGAGTGTGACAGATGAGGAAGAGTGGCAGGACACCATGGGGGAAGCAGACAAAGAAGCAACGTCACACAGGTGGGGCTGCTGTAAAGAATTAGAATTTCATTGGGTTACACGGGGAGACCACAAGAGGGTCACACGTAGTAGAAATATAAGATCTCATTTACACATTGAGATCACTCTAGTTATTGCATAGGAGTAAAATGTATGTAGGGTAAGGAAGCAAGCTGAAGCAGTTCAAACTGCAACTCGTGGTGGTGATAACTAGGATGAATACGATGGAGCTGCTGACAAGAGATCACATTTGGAATATGTGTAATACCAAGAGAACCTGCTGATGAGGTGTGAGAACTGAGGAAAAGCATGAACACAAGGGTGATTCCCAAGCTTCTGGCTTGAGTAGCTGACTGATGGTAACACGTGTATCATCTACTGGAGTGAAAGATACACATTCACTTTGGGAAGTAAAAGACTGTGGGAGTGGCAGATTTGAGGGTTTTGACAGTTAAATTTAAGATTATCAGTCCAATTACTTTAATGAATAAAATGATCAAATTCTAAGATAATTTGTATAAATTAAGTTCACATTAAGACGCCTTATTCATGCAAATGAACTGTCATACCTTATCTATGACACCAGATAAAATGAAAAATTTAAAATAAGAATAACTAAAACATTATTTCTACATATTCAAGAACTATGTTGCAGGGTGATAACTTTTGGTAGGCATGATAAAAATTAAAAACTTTCATGTATTTAAAATTTTAACCTGAGCTGGGTGTGGTGACTCACACTTGTAATCCTAGCACTCTGGGAGGCCAAGGCAGGTTGACTGCCTGAGCTCAGGACGTTGAGAGCAGTCTGAGCAAGTGAGAACTGGTTCTTAAAAAAAAATATAGCCAAGTGTTATGGCAGATGCTTGTAGTCCTGGCTACTTGGGAGGCTGAGGCAAGAGAATAGCTGGAGCCCAGGAGTTTGAGATTGCAGTGAGCCTTGATGCTACAGCACTCTACTGAGGGTGACAAAGTAAAACTCTTGTCTCTAAAAAAACAAATAAATAAATAAAATTTTAAACTGTATAAATTTATTTTATTTTTAAAAAATAAGGTGATAAAAATATCTTAATTTCAGAAATTTGGGGGTTTTTTAATACTGAGCTCCACCTGCTGGCAATTTCTTATTTTTAGGTAAGATACAACTAGAATATATATGTTAATTTGAAATGTAGTCGCCAATATAAAATATTGAAAAAACACATTTAAGAGACATTAAGGTACCATTTTCTTTCTTTATAGCTATCACTTAATGAATTTAGCTATATACCAGGAACTGTACTAAACATTTTTACAAGCAGTATTTCACTTACCTTTCAAAACGATTCTGTGAGGCTTATATGACTTGCCACTTCTCACTAATAAGGAATGTTACCTCAGAGAAATTACGTGATTTTGCCTATGATCATGTATTTGAACTAAGACCCCTCTGATTACACATTTATTGCTTCAGCAACCATACAACACTGCTTGGATAAAATATAAACTTCGCCTTAGAAATTTTTAAGTTTAAATCTGCCACTCTGATTCCGATAAAATTCCATCTTAATCTCTTCAAGTTCAATGTTCTTTTCTGAAAGGTTAAAAAAACTCCTTTGCAGGACTGTTTCTTAGTAATTAATAAAATGATGTATTATATATCTAGCACACAGTCAAATAGTAATTATAGGTTGGTTCCTTTCTTTGAGTAATTTTCCTTAAATAATATATTAGAACAACCTGAGATTTGAGGCTTTATACTTAAATTCAGTGTCTCTCAATGAATATCTTTGGAGGAAATTTTAAATTTTAATAGTCACTACATAAATTGGTTAAGAAAATCATCCTT
The DNA here is from genome assembly GCA_963574355.1 of Loris lydekkerianus. NCBI lineage: Eukaryota > Metazoa > Chordata > Mammalia > Primates > Lorisidae > Loris > Loris lydekkerianus. Next base: position 16,612 of record CAUYPK010076747.1, read on the forward strand.
CTAAAATGGAACATGTTTCATATAATAGCTAAATTTCAGCATTCTTTTCATTTGTCTTTAAAATCTATTGAAAGATTGATTTTTACATAAAACCAACAACAACAATAATCTACAAAGTAAAATTAGAAATAACCATGTAGTAGCCAGGTATAGTGGCTCATGTCTGTAATCCCAACACTCTGGGAGGCTAAAGTAGGTGGATTGCTTGTGCTTAGGAGTTTGAGACCAGCCTGAGCAACAGTGAGACCCTGTCTCTACTAAAAAAAAAAAAAAAAATGAGCAGGCTGTCATGGCAGGTGCCTGTAGTCCCAGCTACTCTGGAGATTGAGACAGGAAGATTGCTTGAACCCAGGAGTTTGAAATGATTATATGCTAGGCTGATCCTCCGGCACTCTAGCCTGGGAAACAAAATGAGACTCTGACTCAAAAAAAAAAAATAGTAACTAAGTAGAAATAGTGAGATATCAATAAGTAAAACATATAATGAAAATTGTAAGCACAGTTGAAAGTGAAAATTTCCCTTCAATCATCAGTAGTATTTTTCAATCCTAATAAGGGGCAAGATTTAATAACTTTTTGCAAAAATAAAAATGTTTTTACAAAGATAAAAATTATTTTTAATATGTAAATTATTTCCAATAATTTTCAAAGAAAATATAGATGTTAAAATTTTTTTAATTCAGCTAATAACTAATAAATGCTTCTAATTTTACAGATCTACCATCTAACAAGTATAGAATATATGCAATTGAGAACTCTACCAATAGAATACAGTTATCCATTACATACCCAAACTTCAGCTGTGAGAAAACGTGGAACTATGAAAACACTATTAAAAACACATTCAGTTCATCCATTATTCAGAGTTTAGATTATATTCTTGGATAGCATTAATTTGTAGACAGCTGCATCCTTAGGCCCACACTGAACTGACTTTTGATGTCATGGCCTCCCACTTCCAGTGAGAGATTTTAGGTTCTGCAAGAGATGGCCTTATGAATCTCCTTCTTGCATTAGCTGTAACGATTCTGTCAAGGCCACTGTCACCATAACAGTCAGTGTTAAAGCCTCCAGTAAGAAATTCTATTAGAGATAAACACAATGAAAAGCTTTCTTCCCCTGCACTGCGACACACTTTCTATTTTTAAGAGTGTTATACACATATGACTTTTATCTATATTCTCATTTTGGCCTTTGGAAAGCTTAAAGGTAAAATAATAGCTCTAGAGTATAAACTACACATACATGCTATGACTATAGACTTGATATCTTGTTATAACCTATATTCTTCCTGGTTCTAATTTTATTTTATGTTTATATTTTCCTGACTTTTGGTATCATCAGCTACTACCTCAATGCCACCTCAAATACACAGGGGAATAAATGAGACAGGAAATGAAGAAATGAGTAAGTAAATTAAGAAATACTAAATCCTTACAAAAAGTCTTGCAAGGTGAAGTTTACATATTCACAGAACTGCAACAGTCTTTTCTGCTAACAATGTAAAACAACAGCCTGCCTATCTACTTGGGAGGCTAAGGCAAGAGGATCGCTTGAGCCCAAGAGTTTGATGTTGCTGTGAGCTATGATGACGCCATGATGCTCTATCCTGGACAGTAGATGAATGGATGGATAGATAGATGAATGTCTTGGATGAATGAATGGATAGATAGACAGACAAAAAAAAAAAGCCTGCTTACCAAAATTTGGAGACATCATGCTCCCTGAATCTGTCTTCCTAAAAATGATAAAGCTGAAGCTGAAAGCATTAGCTTTTCCATACTTCCTGCTAATCAGCTGATGGATTGTAAGGAAAATTAGAAGGGTACAGGAAGATTCCCTTGTGTTCTCTGGTTTTTAGTGTTCTAATTCTAAATAACATTGAATACCTGCAAGAGGTCAAAGCTATCTCTGACTTTAGAAATAAGAGAAAGGCAAGATCCCCCTTTGTCACCCAAGAAGCCCATAAGAAACACAAATAAAAATTGAATTTGGCTTTCATATTCCAATGAAGAACAAAAGATCAGTGGTTTTCACTTGTCTAGTATGGCTAGTCTATGCTCATTTTACTCCCCATGTACCAATATCTTAAGTACTTGCACTAATTACTCCATCACCTTAAAAGTATGGCATATCTTCCAAAATAGAAACAATTATGATTTAATTCCTCAGCACAATTTTCAAAATTATAATGAGCAACTACTAAATTGAAATGAGACCTCTAAATTGCATGCTGTCATCAAATGCTAGAAAGTATATATTAATTTCTTAACAGTTAACACTAGCTAGTGAAAAGTCAGAATCAACATGTCTATATATCATCTCTATATCATCAACATAATTCTTTGAAATAGAATTATATTATTATTAAAAGAGCTGGCAAAGAACTTTTCTTATTAAATACATTTTTAATATATCAAGACAATTATATAAATGAAAGACAATATATCATATTAGAAAATGATACCTGCTCAAAATGTAGAATCCTATGTGAATTAATTTTTGTCAGATTTAATACAGAAATTAAATCCTTGAAAATATGGCCAAACGTGGTATGAAACTAACTTCAATTACAGAAAAAGTCTACATAAGACTTCTGTATTATACACAAAAAGAGGACGAAAACAAATCTCAGTAGAAGTCTCCATGTTGACCTGACTTTCATCCTGTGTCACCCAGCCATGCATATACACGACATTCATCTAGCAGTTTCCTTTTCCAACAATACATCTACACCTAATAAAGAACAGAGTCTGTGAATATTTTATAAGTAATAAAGAAAACTGTACAAAGCTACAATATCAAAAAGTATAGACATATATTTGCAATAATTAAGCACTGCTAATGTAAGCTATGTCTACACAACTACAATGTAATAAATAGAAAATGAAAGTGACTATATGTACGTTGCTAGTCTATACTCATCCATACTCCCTCCATACCCACAAATGCTACAATAAATTATGACACTTCAGATTTCTGTTTGGAGATATTTCACATTTCTCCTCCCTCTCCCCAAAAATGCTGAGAGATGCCTCTCTCAAACCTTGTGATGACATCAGCACATTACCCATCTGACATGAAAAAAAAGTTGTCATTGAGAATACCAATATAAGCAATCACTTTTGCCTATAAATTCTTACCTTGATAGTCCCAGTCTTAAAAAGAAACAGAGGAAAGTCTCAAGTCAATACTCAGAAAAAAAATGGAAACCCTGGGAACAGAGGAGGAGAGAAGCTGGAGGCGGGAAGAGGGCCCTGTGACAGGACCCTGAGTCCAACAGGAGAATGTGGGGACAGGAAGGTGTTAAAGGAAGAGGGATGAAAGCGTCTCCTACCTCACATACTTGTCAGTGTCACCTTTTTCTCAGTTCCTTTCTGTTCTTTTACTGCCTCTTATTTCTGCATTTGATTCCTATCCTGTCCTTTATCTTTCATCTCTCTCACTTTCATTGATCATCTTGCCCCCTCACCTGTTTCTCTTGTTACCTTTTTTCTGTCACATATCTCCTTTTCCTCCTTTCTTGATTTTTCCTTTAAAGGCCATAAAGATAAGGAAAGAAAAGAGGAAAGAAGAGAGTTCCCTCCAAAACTAAGTTTTAATCAGTATAAACTAATATATCCCTTAGCCAAAAATAAAAATAAAAAAATAAACAAAAGTCCCCCATGGAATAAGAACAATGTGCCAATTCCACAAATTTGCTTAATTATAAAGAAACAAAAGTCATTTAACTATCAGAGTTTCAAAAAGTGGCTATTTGTAAAAACTAAGAGTTTGCCGGCACTGAAATTAACAAAACATCTCAAAGGATGACTAAAGCTTTTTCTTTCAAGTTATACACCTAGCCTACCAGATACCTTCCTAGCCCTTGCTAAGCCCATCTTAGCCAGAACACCCAGCAATTTTTAGAGACAGGGGCCTCGCTTTGGCTCAGGCTGGTCTTGAACTCATGTGCTCAGGCAATCCACCCACTTCAGCCTCCCAGACTACTAGGATTACAAGCATGACCCACCATGCCCGGCCTTACTGTCAGTTTTTAACCCTGCATTCTAATTCAGTTTATTTTCCAAGATAGAAAAATGCTCATTTATATTTCCTCTAGTAGTTTTACGGCTTTAATTTTTATATTTGAATATTTAATACATCTGGGGAAGAGATTAAAGATGGCGGCAGAGTAACAGCTTCCCTGCAACTGGGCAAGATGAGTCTGGGGAGACAAGACTCCAGGCATCTCTGGCTGATGGGCTCTGCCAATAACCATCCCTTTGAGGATACAGGGAGCTAGCAAGGGACTTCTGGACCCCAAGAGGAGGACAAAAAAAGTGGAAAACTGGCAAGTGGTTGCATGTGTTTGATCGACCTAATCACACTGGACATGTAAGTATAAGCAGCAATGAGAATACAAACCGGAGAGGCCTCACTTGTGAACTGTTCTGGTATTCTTGGACTTGGCACTCAATTGAACTGCCTTGGGGAGAGCTTGAGAAGGAGTGTGGAGAACTTTGGGCATTGTCTGGGGCCGCAGACTGAGCCACTGAGATGGGCGCAGGAAGCCATTGTGAAAGAACTGCCCTGGCAAGCTCCACCCTCAGGATACCAGAGCAAGGACAGGGTGGGACAAAGTAACCTAGTGACTGAGCAGCCAAAAGGCAGGGACTGAGCTGCCTTAAAGCCTTAATTCTTAGGAGCAGAGTAAGACAGTTTTGGCACACTGGAGCCTTGGGCTGTTGCCCTGTGTAGAGTGATGTGACATCACAGCTCACAGCAACCTCAAACTCCTGGGCTTGGCACCACCAAGACCTCCATAAGAGTTGTGCAGCAAACCCCGACCCGTGACCCGCACCCACCGGGCCTCCGCATTCCCTGACCAGGAACTGCGGGAGCCACACAACCCTGCGTCCTCCCTCCTGTGTCCTCCCAAACTCCACACTAGCCCGTTGATCTGGCCAGAGACTCTGGTAGCTGAGAGTCCTCCGGAACCCTCCCTGCCTCTGCGCAGAGCCCTTCTCTTGGCCAGAGACTGTTGGAGCCTTGGGCTCGCTGTGCCAAAGTCACTGGGCACCAGGCAATCCCAGAACCATACGCACCACCTCCAGCCCTGTTGCTGGATCCGGGTGTATCACACACCGGAGCTGCTTACACAACCAGAACTCCCTAGCTAGAGCAGTCCCAAAGGAACTACACAGAGTCACTACCTACAAAGATCCAGCAACAATAGAGTGATCCCACTGGGGTCTAATCGTGGAGAGACACCTGACAAACTCTGAGGACGGCCGGAGGCAATGGTGAAAAACAATCATGAGGCAAAATCAACAGAAAAACTCTGGCAATATGAATAATCAGAGTAGAAAAACTCCCCCAAGGATCAATAGGGCAGAAACAGCACAAGACCCCATGCACAAACAAATAGCTGTTATGTCAGAAATTGAATTCAGGATCTGGATATCAAATAAGATCAAATTAGAATACCAAAAGTTATCTCAAGAATTAAATGGATTCAAAGACTAAATGACCAAAGATTCTGACACATTGAGACAAGAAGTTGCATCCCTCAAAGATCCGAGAAACACAGTAGAATCCCTCGGGAACAGAATGGAGCAAGCAGAAGAAAGGATTTCTAACACTGAAGACAAAGTTTTCCAACACTCCCAAACCCTCAAAGAGGAAGAGAAATGGAGGGCAAAAACATCACTCTCTCAGAGAGCTCTGGGATAATTAGGAGAAAACCACTATTAGTCTTATAGGGATCCCCGAAAGTGACGAAGTGCCTTCACAAGGCACAGAGTCTCTTCTTCATGAATTATGAAAAAGAACATCCCAGACATTCCAAGAGATTCTGAAATTCAGATAGAAGACAGTTTCAGAACTCCAGCATG
>CAUYPK010076748.1:0-22671 GCA_963574355.1 Loris lydekkerianus
CGAGCTACTTCCACGTAGCAATGACTCAGCAAGGCCTGGCCTGAAACTGCCTCTACCTAGATACAGCCAACGTGGTACTATACCATTGGCCCAACCCTGTCACGCACCTCATCCCCCACCTTCTTTCCCTGCCCCTTCCCCTCTGTATAAGTGGCTGCTTGACGCAATAAAGTTGAGTTCCTGCTTTAAAAAATAAATAAATAAATAAAAATTAAAAAATAAAAATAAATAAAGTTGTAGACTATAAAAAGATAGGTGTGGTGCTTCAATAGGTATTTTAGAAATAATTTCTTGGGTTTCTGGTGAGCATATAATGCTGAATCAATTTAGGATTGATAAAGTATAAAGTTTGATCTTGTTTTTAAAGATGTGTTTTCAGAGCCTTAAAATTTAAGGGTACATATTACGAGTTAAAAATACACCTATGGTGCATCTTAGAAGGATACAGGTGAAACTTACTAAATGCAGAATATAAATGTCTGAACACAATAACTAAGAAAATGCCATGAAGAGTATGTTAACCAGTTCAATGAAAATATTTCAAATTGTATATAAAACCAGCACATTGTACCCCATGATTGCATTAATGTACACAGCTATGATTTAATTAAAAAATCCTATAATTTGCAATAAAAAATAAGTATAAAGGAAATGTTTTAAATATACCAAAGTGCAAAAAGAAGGAAATTTTTAAAAAAGGTAAATTGAAAACCCAAAAATATTTGACTGACATATGTTCAACAATATTAGTTACCAAGATAAATATTAATATAGTTAATTCACCCATGAAATGACAAAGAACTCAACATTTTTAAAACTCTAGTATCTTATGCATAAAAGTGCATCAAAAATAATAACTACACAGAATGGATGGAAAAACTGTACTCCACAAGCATATCTAAACATAAAAGGCATGCTATCAAATTGTAAAAAGTAGTTATAAGGAGATATCACAACTATAAATACCTATGCTTTTTATAACATTTCTTACAACTATGTAAGGCAAAAAAGACAGAATCAGGAGATTGAGCAATCCACATTCATGCTGGAGAATCTTTAACCTAGTTATCTCAGGAAATTATAGATCAGAAAAACACTAAAATTTACTTGACACAGAAGACCTAAACAAAACTCTTAATAAACTTGATCAACTAGGTTCATATAACCAATGCTACATAAAAACATATGCATTCTTTTCTAATATACTTTGTGGAATAATTAGCCATGTGAAAATTATAAATATGAAAGGATACATACAATAAATCTCACTCCTTAAATAAAGTATAATTTACCTTAGAAAGCTATCGAGATTAACTGTTAGTAATCTGGAACTCAGTGAAAGAGGAAAGATGAAGAAAAATACTGTGAGGAGAATCTTAAATCCAGCAGTCTGGTTTCAGGACTAGACTGTGGACAGATGGCTGGGAATGGACCCCTTACAGAGCAGGTGGTTGAATACAGAGTCTCATCACCAACTCAAATTACTTCAGGTTTTATTCTATAACTTTGTTACCCTTAAACTTCAGTAAAAATTATTTTAAATGTAACAAATACTTCAGAGTGGTGCCTTGGAAATTGAAATGGGATGGCTGTATGCACCTTCAGCGTTAATGTGGATGAATGACACCACGGAGACTCTAGCCAGGTAGAAGGGAAGAACAGATGAGCTAAGGTGAGCCCAGATGGAGCAACCTGGAAAGACTGCCATGACACCATGCTTTCAGGGATATGGAAGAGAGGTGACATAACATTCCACCATGTGTGGGGATAAGTGCTCAAATAGTTTCCCTGTAATAAATGAATGAGTAACCCTCTTCATGGGGACATTTAAGTTGCACTTCCATAAAATATCTTATTTACTTGAAGAACAGGGATTAGTAAACTCAAGGGAAGCATGTTTTACTGGAGAAACAGATTTTTAGTCTGACATGCCTGAAATAAATTTGCCACAAGCTGTGTCTTCACTATCCATAAAAGTGTTCTTCCATGTCTTTGGAGAACTAAGCCAAGGACACTGCATTTCCCATTTAAGAAGTAAATGTAGATTTCTCATTAAAAGGCAAAAGCATAGTTTAAAAAGGATGAATTGGAATGTACTTTAAAAAGAATTCCAGGTGGTTAAGGCACTTAAAATAAGTCTAAGAAAAAATTCTGGCCTAGGCCCGTAGAATTTTAATTTGATTATGAAGACCATACACGTTTGTTTGTTGCTTACCTCTTACTCCTAAGATTTTTATTGTCATGGGTACACAAGGACAAATAACAGTTGCTCAGTAAATATTTTTAACTGGAGAAAAATATTCTCAATTTTCAACAATTCAGGGTGACCATGGAAGGCTAAAATATAAATGCTGTTCAAGAAGAACTAGTATTTTGATAAGTTTACCAATTGATTTGAACTTTATCCTTCAAGTCTTTGCAGTTTATTGATCTATCAACACTAGTTCACGCTAGCCTTGGAATTGATTTTGTTCCTTTGGTAATAAACCTTATCTATACAGCATCTGTTCTGGTGTTGTAGAATAGATAGAATATGGATCTACAACCCGGGTCCTAGTAGCAGGCTCTTGCTGCTTCCCTCTTCCTCTTGAAAACACTGAGAAAGCCCTCTAAGCAGTTCCAACTATTAAATGGAAGAGTTTATAATACCTGAGAAACACCTAATCAGTCCTTCTGTTCACCAAGATGGTAGTCCATGAGATCTCATGATATTTGAACAAGTTCCAACAAAGTTTAACACAATTACGTTTCAAATTATTATGTTTTTTTTTTTTTTTTTTGGGGGGGGTGGCGTCTGGGGAGGATTTAGAAGTTTATTATCAGTCTTTATAAAACTAAAAGTCAAGGCAAATTTTGCTTAAGGGAACATTGTAAAGTGACAATCCTTGGTATTATGGGCCTCATACGATCCATTTCAAACTATAGAGAATTATACCTTTTGTGTCACTGTTCCAAGAGACAAACAAATGTGAACAGATAAAACATCTTACAAATGCACCAAGCTTATGAAGTGTCAAACAAAACTTGAAATTTCTGTACATACTCCCATCGAAGGAAAGTACCTCCTAGGCACCACTTCTCCTGCACCCTGGTCCTCTGTTCGTTTGACCTTGATCGGCTTGCAGACCTCGAGCAGGACTGGAGGGCTTACGGTTTCTCTCCCGAGACAGTGGTCTCGCTCTTCTCCTGTCTCTGGAAAGGGACCTGTTCCGGCTGCGAGAGAAGCTTCTCCCGCGTGGAGGACTCCTCCTCCCATGATCATCTCGAGGGCAAGGGCCCCAGGAGGCAGGTGGGCCCCGGGCTCTTCTTGCTTCGCCATTGGACTGTTCCCCTCTTCCTCGGCAGCCACATCGTGTTCCTCCATCTGGCTCTTGGACAGCACCAGCTGCATCTCAGGAATCTTCAAATGCAACAGAAGCAGAGCCAGGAGGGTGCGCTGCCTGCCCCAGTCTGCCCGGACTCCCACCGCTGCCCCTCCTTTCCCGGCGCCCAGGAAATGGCCTGTTTTACACCCTCTTAGATATGCCAAACGACTTCACTGCGTTACAAGCCAGTCATTTACAGAACCATTTCGTAAAGCCCTTGAGAGAGAATGTGGAAAAAATGAGTGTACTTCATCATTACTGAATAACTATTTAGAGAGTATTTCCTACCACGTATCTCTTCATAGAAGATGCGTTTCAAATCTTGTAGAAGACTAGGTCTATAGTCATAGTGTCATTGCATCTGAAATGGTTATGTATTTTAAATTACTTAAACAAGATATTAGTTCATCTATCAAAAATGTTGATTTTTCTGATGTGTTCACTTTAACGAGTCATAGCAGACAAAGAATACGATGCTATGGTCATAGCTCACCATAAACCCCAATCAGATTTCTGTTCTGGGCTATACCCAGCACCCCAGCAAGACACACGAACCACACAAAGACGATATCTACAAGTGAATCGAGGAATGAATGAATCTGCAAGATTCTTTCAAGAAATTAGACAAAATGTACAGTGACTTCAAAATGCTGTCACAATATCCATTCATTCATTCCTCATTGATATGTACCCTGTTGTGGACTAATGTAAGAGCAGAATCCAAGTCTATGCTCCAAAAAGAGACTACTACTGAATCACCTTAGACAAATTATTTAACATTTTGATTCATAACTTCCTCCTCTACAAAATGGGGCTAATGATAAAATAGGTTTCACTTACCTAACTTTTATATTACAGAAACCAAAATAAATAAATACATTAAAAGACACTGGCTATGAAAGTCTTTGTAAATTACATAGCATTAAGCAGATTTAAAGGTCATTTCTACCATAAAAATAAGTTAAAAGTTATTTCTATTAACAAAGTAGGAGACTTGAATAATTTTTATAACTCTCTAAATAGTTATGTGTAGCTCTCTAATTAACCTAATTATAATTGTTACTTTATAGAAATACATTCCAGTGATTTTCTTTTCCAACAGCTAATATTTTCTGATTAAGGATACATACCTAAAGAGTGAGATAAAAAAATACACAAATGTTTTTGATACATTAAATGACACTTAGACTCTGGAAGCACAGCTAACCCTTCAAAAACACACAGTGTAGGGGTGCTGACTTCCTATACCCACAGTCAAAAATCCTTGTATACCAAGGCCAGTGGAACAGTTAGAGAACCCAGAAATAAACCCATTTATCTGCTGTGAACTTATCTTTGACAAAGGTATCAAGCACATACAGTCTTAAAAAAAAAAACAAAAAAACTGGATATATATATACAGAAAAATGAAACAGATTCTTATCACTTACCATGTACAAAAATCAAATCAATGAAAAAATGTTCATCATCCCTAATTATTAAAGAAATGCAAATTAAACCCACCCTGGGATATCATCTAACCCCAGCAAGAATGGTCCACATCACAAAATCTCAAAACCGCAGATGCTGGCACAGATGTGGAGAGAAAGGAACACTTTTACACTGCTAGTGGGACTAGAAGCTAACATAACCTTTTTGGAAGGAAGTATGGAGAAACTTAAAGAACTCAGCCTAGACCTTCCATTTGATCCTGCAATCCTGGGCATCTATCCAGGAAAAAAAAAAAAAAAAAAAAAAAACTTTTAGAGAAACTTGTGCTAGACTGTTTATCACAGCTCAATTTACAATCACTAAAATGTAGAAACAGCCTAAATGACCCTCAACCGAGGAATGGATTGGCAAGCTGTGATATATGTATATCATGGAATACTATCCAGCCTTTTTTAAAAAATGGAGATTTTGCAGCATTTGTATTAACCCATGGAGGTGGAACACATTATTCTTAGTGAAGCATCACAGGAATGGAGAAGTAGGTATATGCTGATGAAGTAGAATGATTTTGAAGTATTTATTCTTTTTCTATTGTCTATAAGATTTTGCATGATCTGTTTTTTGAAATTATCTTCTATTTTTATTTATAAAAATAAATATTCTCCATTTTTTGAGACTTTGGGGAAAAAAAAGAAGTTAACTGATGACTCCATACTGAACCTCAGAGTCAAAGCATTCTATGATAGACATACTTTTATCTGACAACATGAAGACATACTTTTATCTGACAACATGTTACTTTTTTTGCATTATTATCATTATTATTACTAATACTTCATTGTGGCAATCATCTTATTTCTTTTCTGATTATATTTATCTTCGTTCGTTCTTTACGAGGTTTTTGTTTTAGTCCTTATCTTAAACATTGTTATTGTTACTAAATTTTAAGCCTCTTTAATTTTGTGAAGACAAAAGGTGGAAACCAAACGAACACATGTACACGTATAGAGAAAATAAAAAAATAAAATAAAATCAACAGGTATTAAAAGACTTCAATCTAAGTCTTCCAACTATGAAACTACTAAAAGAAAACATTAGGGAAATGTTTCAGAATATTGGTCTGGGTAATACGTTTTTGACTCAAAACTTCCAAAGCACAGAGAAGCAAAGCAAATTGGACAAATAGAATCACATTAAGCACTTAAAGCTTGTACACAGTAAAGGAAACAATAAAAGGAAGAGATAACCCACAGAATGGGAGAAAATATTTGTAAACTACTTATCTGACAACAGACTAATAACTGGAGTACATAGGGAGCTCTAACAACTCAATAGAAGAAAATCAAATGATTAGCATAAAAATGGGCAGATAATTTGAAGAGACATTTCTCAAAGGAAGACATACAAATGCCCAACATGACATGTAAAAAATTATCAATATCACTAGTCATTAGAAAAGTGCAAATCAAAATCGCCATGAGATATCATCTCACCCCAGTTAAAGTGTCTTTTATCCAAAAGACAAGGAATAATCAATGCTTGCAAGGAGATGGAAAAAGAGAAACCCTCGTACATTTTTGGTGGGAATATAAATTAGTGCAACTATGGAGAATGGGATAGAGGTTCTTAACAAACTGAAAACAGAGTTACCACTTGACCCAGCAGTCCTACTGTTCAGTATATATTCAAAGAAGGGGAAATTATTATATCAACAAGATATCTGCACTGCCATGTTTATTGCCCCACAATTGTCAATATTTGGAATCAACCTAAGTGTCCATCAACAGATGAGTGGATAAAGAAACTCTGTAAACTCTGTAAACTTGTGTAAACAGTTACACAAGGGAATATTATATAGCCACACAGAAGAATGAAATCCTTTCATTTGCAACAATATGGATGAAACTGAAGAAAATTATGTTAAATGATATAAGCCAAGTTCAGAAAGATAAATCTCAAATGTTCTCACTCAGAGAGTAGAAATGTGGTTATCAGAGTCTTGGAAGTAGAGGGATAAAAAGGGAATGGTTAATGGGTAAAAAACATAGCTACATAGGTAGAATAAATAATATTTGATAGCACAACAAAGTGACTATCATCAATAATAAGTCTAGGTATACTTAAAAATAACTAAAAGAGTAGAATTGGAATATTTCTAACATGAAGAATTGATAAATGCCTGAGGTGACTGATACATTAATTAGTCTGATGTGATTAAACCTATCACACACTCATAATAATTATAAATAAAAAATAAAAACAAAAAAACAAAAGTAAATAAAGAAAAAAAGCAAATCCATGTATAACTTTGACTCCACAAACTTACTAATAGTACCTACTATTGACTGGAACCCTTACAGATAAGGATAAAACATTTTATTAACACATGTGTAGTATATTATGTGTGTTAGATTCTATATTCTTGCAGCAAACTGGTGAGAGAAAAGAAAAATGTTATTAAGGAAATTATAAAAAAGAGAAAAATATATGTATCATTCCTTACATTAAATTGGATTATCATAAAGGTCTTCATCATCGTTGTTTTCATGTTGGGTAAGCTGAGAAGTAGCAGAAGAAAAGTGGTCTTGATGTCTTAGGAGTGGAAGAAACAGAAGAAAATTCACATGTTAAACGCCTCCTTTCAGTTCAAACTATGTTGTGAAGGGTCAACTGTATCATTTTCCATCACAGTGGTCCTAGAAAACATTTATTTTTTTCTTAACCATAAAAATAAGTAAGGTGCTTATAAAAGAAATTGAGTTACTTTTAATTTACTGACCTGTTGAACACAAAGTTTATGAACTTGGAGGGGACAGCCATAGGCCTCAGAGGTTCTTTATTCCTTAAAATTGGACATAGTAGGTTGTGTATAAGTGCATAAGTGTTTTTTCATCTGAAGATCCTTTATGTTTATCAGATGCTCAAAAAATCCCAGCCCCTAAAAGATTATAAAGCACTTTCTTGAAGATAATCAGACAGCAGATACAAAAAGTAAATCAGAAAAAAAAAAAATGCTTTCATTTCAGTGAATTAAAAATGATCACAGAACTTGGTGTTTATGAAAAATCTTTGGTGTTTTTAATGGGATATCTTTCAATGAAATGCAATGATACTCTATTATTTAACATTTTACTCTTTTTACTTTATCTCTTGGTAAAGAATATTGAGGCAATATAATCTATGACAGTATAGATTGTTCAAAAGACTTAATTTTATAAAACCATGAAAGAACTTTAGCCAAAGTTTCTTATAGTGTCTATAACTAAAAATTAAAATTTAATAACTAGTCCAATAGCCCTTCTCAAAATGATGTAAGATTTAAATTTTGCCTATAACATGGAGTGCTGAGGGAATAATAAAATATACAAGAAATTATTATATTATTATTTTGTGCTCTATGTCTTTTTTTTCTTATGTTCTCCTTTATAGCTTTTACTTTGGGAATTCAAAGAAACCAATAAAAATTAAACATTAAAAAATTAGGCTTTTCATTTTAGAAATTGCCAGAATTTGAGATTCAGAGAAGTTACCTCATAAAACCAATTGATTTTTGAATGTTCTGGCTTATGTCATTGTGTTCTCAGGTCATATCTTCTCAATCCTGTCCTTATAGTTTTACACAGAGCCATAAAAAATTACAAAACTATTTTTTAGTTGGTTTCTGTATTTGCTTCTTAAAACTATTGGAAAAGCACCCAATGAAAACCTCAAATGTTGCTCTTTTTTTTTTTTTTAAGCATGTAAATAAATAAAGTGACAATTCTGATCATTTCTCCAATATCACTGACATCCTAAACAGAATAAAAATTTGTTTTAAAAAACCTTGTGATTTAACAAAAATATTTATGAAAGTAAAGTGTTCCTCTTTCGTTCTCTGCATGAGAAAGAAGTTTAGTGAGGGGAGGCTGTCAGGGAGATTATCTTCTTTTAGTGGGCTTGATAAACAAAATACCCCATTATTGAAGAAGGCTAAAAATTCACTGTACAAACACATCAGAAATAAGATTCACGACAATGTAGAAAATTATGCCATCAATTCATGGTTATGTTTTGTACTTTGTTATATGTACTTAGTTTAATTTTGAAAATATTTTAGACAATTTATAACTAACATTTTCTACTCAAAATTAGCTAAGATTGAATATCTCCATTGTTCAGAAATTCTTTGGTATCAGTTAATAGTAATTCATTTAAATTCATATAGGTTAGTTGCTTCCCAAAGTACACCATCAATTCAACCAAAATCTTCATCAAAGTGTGTGTGTCTGTGTGTATGTGTGAAGATAATGTATAAGTTCTAAATTTCCTGAGGAATAAAAATTAGCCAAGAAGGACTAATAAATGGCCTAAAAGTTCGATTATTAAGGCAAAATATCCTTTCCAAAATGTCAAATTATATAACAAATATATATTAAATTGTATTATTAATACATATTTATAATGAAAAAATAATTGATTCTGTTTTCACAAATGACATATTAAAATGCTATGTGGAAGCAGCAGACAAAAATAACAAATGATGTCATGGAAAAGTGACTATTTAAAAACATAAAAGTCAGAATATCTATTCACTTTAATCACTCAAATAAATTTCAAAATTAACTTTCAAAAAATTTAAAATAATGTTGGTGATATTGAGTTCTACATTGAGTTCTACTTAACAGCCCATTGGATAGAATATTAAATGTGTTTTTTAGTACTCATGAAGAGAAATGCTGGAAAGGTTCATTGAAAAATATTTAAAACATTCTTGCTATTCAAGTACCCTCAAAGAAGTTAAATTTTGAGATATGCAATAAAGGTGAAAAAAGAAAATATTATATTCCTTGTATAAAAAATGCTTCCAAATTATTATATAAATAGTACTCTAAATTTGGTGGGATAGGTAAGCATTTAAAACAAAACTTACAAATGGTTAATGTACATTTGTTTAAAAAGAAAAGAATAGAAAGGAAAGAAATATTTTTACCAATAAACAGGAAGCCAAATTTAATGCAGTAAGTTATAACTTTTTTATAAAGGAAATATTTAGATAATGTTAGAACTAATACTCAATGCTAGTAAAGACATTAAAACATGAGCTGAGGAGACAGACCCAACCTCACTTAAAAACAATTTATCAAAATGTTACATATTATATTTGAAAATACTTATGCCTGTTATTGAGAAATCCCTTTTCAAAGTGTTTATCTTCAGTAAACAATCAATGTTGTTTATCACAAAATTTTTATGGAACAAAATTTTGAAAATAGCCTAAGTGGTTCAAAAATGTGAAATTCTTTTGCAAATTATGATGCATCAGTGGATGGGATATTACATAATTTTCAATAAATGTTATAGTTCTGTAGTCAGAAATCTAAAATCAAGGGCTTGGCAGGGCTGTGTTCCTTCTGCAAGCTTCAAGGGAAAATTTGTTTCTTTGCATTTTTCAGTCTCTAAAGTTCATCTACATTCCTTGGATTATGGCCTCCTCCCTGAATTAGTTCACCTTCTTGCTCCTGTTGTCATACTCTTAACTCTCATCTTCCAGCTGCCCTCTAAGGAGGGCTCAAGGATCATACTGGGTCCGTCTGTATAATCCATAATATAGGATTCCCAAGAATCTTAACTTAATCACATCTGCAATTTAATCACATCTGCAAGGTTCCTTTTACCCCAAAGGGCAACATTCACAAATTTGAGGATTAGGATGTGGGCATCATTGGGGAGCCATTATCCACCCAGTCATAAAACAAAGTATAACATGAAGATGGAGTGTGCTATAGTGTTAAGGTATGTATGTTTGTGCCTCCCCCCCCCCCAAATTCCTATGTAGAAACTTAATCACCAATGTATTAGAAGGTGAAGCCACTAGGAAATAATTTGGTGATGAGAGCTGAGCTCCGATGAATGGAAATTGTCTTAGTAACACAGGCCCCAGAGAGAAGCTTTGCCCTTTCCTCCATTAGCAGTACAGTGAGATGTCTGTCAGGAAGCGCACACCCCCCCACACACACACACATCCCTGGGCACCAAATTGCCACTGCCTTGATCTCCTAAACTGTGAGAAATAAATTTCTGTTGTGTATGGGGCAGCCCTTTTGTGGTACTTTCTTATTGCAGCCTGAGGGGACTAAGACAACATGTAACAGCATGTGCTGGAACTTGTACGCATGATATTTAATTTTCTCCATTTTTTTTTTTTTTTTTACAATGCAAATAAATACTATTTTAATCAACATTTTTCAGTGTCAAAACCAAGAATCTTAATTCTTATCAGCTTGTATTGTCTCAATAGCAATTATAAAAGCACATATAAAAAGAATTAATTTCAATATTATTGCACCCTGCATCTAAAAATTCTTTTTAGATGTAGTTAAACAACTAAATCTAATTATTCAAATCCAAAAATGATTTGATTTGAATAAAATACACACATTTTCTTCTTGAGATACTATGTAATTTGACTTTACTCTAAATACCTGTTTTGTTTATTGTGTTATCTTCTTCCTCTAAATAAGTATCTTTAATAATTCATAAAAATTAGATATGTTTTTATCCTCAATATACACAAATAAAATAATAACAAATAAAGTACATTTTTATTCATTTACCGTTTCTTCTTAATCCTTGAAATATTAGCAGTCATTTTGCATTGTTCATTGTTTGCAAATGCAAATTTATGGTGACTTGTAGGAAATTCCAGATTCTTTTCAACATCTTGCCATAGTAATTTAATACTAGCATTCATTTTATTCTAGGGACGGTTACTTTTTATCACCAATTTAAGTATTTCATCAAAAATATAAATAAGCATAATAAATCAGTTCTTATAAAACTTAAAAATGTTATTTATTCTCTTAGTGATATTCTTAAAATGATTATTACTTGTTATTTTCCCCTTTATCTCTTTTTCAGAATTTGATCAATTGGTCATAAATCATAATTCTGTTGTAAACACTGAATACCCCTGTTTTTTATTTTGTATTGTCAAATGAATGTCATTTTTCACAAACCTGCATGAAATTTCTTCATAATTTTCTGCTAAAGTCATTAAGATGATTTTCCTCTGAAAGTAGCCTCAATAGCAGTTTCACAAATTCCACTTATTTATTAAACAGAAAGATGAAAGTTCAGTAATATTTAAATATTTGAATGTATTCATATCAATTATAATCACTTTCTTGTTGGATAAAGAGTGGTGTGCCTCTGCTCTCTGCCTTTGTATATTTCTATTTCCTTTATAACAATGGCAAGACCCATTGTGGAATTTATGAATCTCTTGAGTGAAAGTAATGGAAAAAGTAAGGGTTCTTATTTGGGTAGTACCTTAATTATGCAACTCAGAGAGTTTGCATTATTCACAGTCTAACCTTTTCTCTCACCATTGTTATATCATTTCTGTGTTTTCTTTGACCCTGTTTTTATTTCACTTTCCCATTATGTATTTGAGAATCAAAGAGATCTGACAGTATATGCTGATTTTTACTTTAATTCAAGGTAAACTGGTTATGCTAGCCTTCATTGTTGTGTGGTTTGGCCTTGCTTTGAGCACACACTATGTGCTCTATGGCATTTGCTATTTTTGTCTGAAGACATGGTGCTTTGACAAAGGGGGTTTAGATAACTACAAGATGTCAATTAAAAATCTTCATTTGATATTTTAGTCATTGCCACCATTTATCTGCGTCCCAGATTGCACTTATAATTTCTGGGGAGAGATTAGGTGTGTACTGCTGTCAGGTACGAAGGAGCATCAAACTTTACCCTCCCTCTTTGCAGAACAGATACTTCCTGAATGGATAACTGGGTAATGATTAGATTTTAAATGCACACTGTCCTTGGCCTAGACACATTCTTAAAGACAATTAATCTTATTTCAGAACAAAACAAGTATGTCAAGGTGTAAACACAAGCATGTTAAGTTTGGGCACAGTATTCTAACAACAAACCAAATTAAAATGAAAATTTTCCTAAATATTACCTAAAAAGGAGCAGTGGAATATAACACAAACATTCAAAAGAACAACACAGTCTGACAGCTGTACATGGTGTTGTAGAGTTGACTACCACAAGCTTTATAACTTGTGTTGATGGAAGAAACAAGTAGAACAGTATCATTGTTTTTGTGTGAAAAGGGATTATAAATGCACTGTCCATTTCTGGATAAAATTCCAAAAAACCAAAAAGGACGGAGAAAGGTTTTTACCTAACTTTTTCTGAAAAATAAAATGAAAACCTAGAGAGAAGTTAAAATAATCACACAATGGACAATGCCCTTTACCAAAAATTTTACTATGAATCTTTCTTACTTCATTTATCTGTCTGATTTCTCCTACATTTATTTTATATGAATTACAAGTGATTTTTTATTTCTGTTATTTCTATATACTTCCCATTTTCTCTATTGCTTTTATAATGAAAAAATATAAGATGTCTTCTTTGTTTAATGTTAACAGAGTAATGTCAACCTTTTCAACCAATAGAAAAATTATTGAAATTTGAACTCAACTCATGCTGACCTCACCTAAAAGTGCCTGTATTTTTTGTTCTTACTACTGGTGATCTCACACAACATGAAGTGTCCTTACTATAGATTATGCTCATCTTTGCCCCATTTCTTTGGGACATTCTAAACAGAAATTACAAAAAAACAAAACAAACAAACAAAAAAAAAAAAACATAATGATAAGAATAGCAAGAATATGAGTATGTCATCACTCCAGGATTTTATGCTGTTAATTATCATCTTTAAATAAAAAATATATTTGAGTCTCTATGGCAAATTTAGAAACAATATAAAGTAAAATTTTCTTTGCTGAATCATTCATGGAGTTTTCCCACATTAAGGATGTTGACTATTTCAGGTTTGTCCCCTACATTTCTAAATTGTACTGCTTCACATTTAGACAAATTTTTAAAATAATTCAATAGGTATTTTCCAGCCAATTCCAAAATTGAGCTTCAAATACCTGGATGGACTCTTGAATAGTATGCTTTTCTTCTAGCAAATAATGGGTATAAAGCAAACATATTTCTAAAATTAAGTCTGATTCGTGTGATTACAAATCATTGAACTTTTAATTGCTTGTCTTTTTTCCTACCTCCCTGTCTCTTTCCTTCCTTCCTTCCTTCCTTCTTTTCTTCTTTCCTTCCTGTCACTAGGCATCTTATGAAATGATTACTGTGCTAAAATCTGGGACTAGGAATGGGAATAGAGAAGTAGAATTCTATTTCTCTTTAGATCTGCAAGTTTCATTAGGGTATATACTAGAGTTTACCATTATGAGTAAGATTTCTTAAGCACATAAGCCTTGTATGATATAAAGACTCAGCTAGGTGGGGCACAGTGCCTCAGGTCTGTAACCTAGCACTCTGGGAGGCCAAGGTGGGTGGAATGCCTGAGCTCACAGGTTCAAGATCAGCTTGAACAAGAGCTAGACCCCTATTTCTAAAAAGGTACAGCTGGGCATTGTGATGGGTGCCTGTAGTCCTAGCTACTCGGGAGGCTGAGGCAAGAGGAATGCTTGAGCCCAGAGTTTGAGGTTGCTGTGAGCTGTGATGCTACAGCACTCTACCAAGGGCGACAAAGAAAGACTCTGTCTCAAAAAAAAACAAAACAAAACTAGACTCAGTTCTTTTATTTCTAAAAGGTTTAATTATTGTTTTGAAAGTAGTTCTTCATTGTTTAATTTATATCCTTTGGGACTCTATTTATTTCAGATGATTTTTGCCTCTTTCTCTAGTTTCTTTATCTTGATAGCTATTGTTGCTTTCATTATTATAGTCTTAAGCTACGTCTATGCTACCTTGACTACCTAAATTTTTAATCTCCATTTCTGAGATAATTTTTTCTCTTATTTCAGTTGTATTCTTGACTTTGGTCAAATTTCATTTTTCATTTTCTTCTTCTTGTTTTGTGTTTTTGAATTCCTGATGGGTGGTATTTTTTCATATTTTAGATGATAATTTAATGATCCTTAGTTCATGTTTAAATTGTGTTATTTTCTGATCCATGAAGTTTTATTCAGGGGAAGGTAAAATAATTTCACCAGCTTAAAATTTTTTATTACCACTTTCTTTTACTCATAAAAAAGTTTGTATGGATGCTCCCTGTTTTTTTTTCAATTATTTGTAGTTTTTTTTTTTTTTTTTTTTTGCAATCATTTCAACCACCAATAATAAATGACTCCATGAAGAATTGAAAGTGCCTGAAAGAAGAAATACGTTGAGAACACACACAAAGGAAAAAGTGGGGATATTATCTTCAGCCCTAGATACTCTGTTCTGTAACATAGCCAAACAAGACAACAAATCTATTTAGCAGCAACACACTGTAGAAAGTAGGTTCTGTAGTTCCCCTGATCACAAAATCTTAGCCAGCCTTCCCATTCTGCCAGCATATCTCCATAGAGACCTCCCTTATTTGGGACTGACAGTGCTTTGATCATTTACTACCATTGAGACAAACCCATGCCTTGTGCCATCATCTGGTGAAAAGGAAGCAGTGACTTAGCAAGAATAAAAGCAAAACTCAACATGTAAATTACAAAAACTCTCTTAATAAGAAGGCAGGCAGAGAAAAATAAATAAATAACAAATCCTTCAATGTGAAGACATAGATGTACAGCCATAAGAAACAACAGCAAACAGAAAAACAAAGGAAGAAACCAGTGACTGAGCCTAACAAAACTGTAAAATGTGAGTTCTGACAAAAAATTCAAAAATAGCAGCTTTAAGAAACCCCGATATTCTCCAACATAACACAGAAAATAAGTTCTGAAATTTATCAGAGATATTTAACGGAGAGATTGATATATTAATTTTTAAAAAAACACATAACTCTTTCTAAACTAAGAAATTCATTAAGGGCTCCATCTCAACAGCAGAATAAATGAAACAGATGAAAGAATTAGTGAATTTAAGGTCAGGTTACTTGAAATTACACACAGAGGAGAAAAAAAGGATGAAAATGAATGAATATTACCTCTAAGAAGTTACAGAAAATTGTCTTAAAAGACAATATCTAAGAATTAATTTGCAAAAGGGAGTGAACAATAGGCAGGGCTAAAAAGCTTACTTAAAGAAATAATAACAGAGAAAATTCCACCTAAGGTGCATCTTACAAGGGTGCATGTGAAATTTACTAGGTGTAGAATACAAACGTCTTAACAAAATAACTCAGAGAATGCCGTGAAGGCTATGTTAATCAGTTTGATGAAAATATTTCAAATTGTATATAAAACCAGTATATTGTACCCCATGGTTGCATTAATGTACACAGCTATGATTTAATTAAAAAAAAAAAAAAAGAAAGAAAGAAAGAAAATTCCAAAACTTGAGAAAGATGTAAGTATCCAGGTACCATCAGCTCAGAAGAGACCAAACAGAGTATGTCCAAATTAGACTACCCCAAGGCATATAATAATTAAATTCTGAAAGGTCAAGGACAAAGAGAGGATACTAAAAGCATCAAGAGCAAAAAGAGCTAATAACATATAAAGAAGCTCCAATTATTCTGGCCACAGATTTCTCAACAAAATCTAGACTGGCCAAGAGGGAGTGGGATGATATTTTCAAAGTGCTGAAGGAAAAATATAAATAAATAAATAAATTGCTACCCAAGAACACTACCCAGAAAATCTATCCTTCAACTATGGAGAAGATGTAAAATTTCTCCCGAATAACAAAACCTGAGCGAAGTCATCACCACTAGACTGGTCTTACAAAACATGCTAAAAGGAGTTCTTCAATTTGAAGGAAAACTCATTTATGTGCAAGAAGAAAACATTTGAAGGCATAAAACCTACTGAATCAGAATATTTTAATATTGTAAATGTGGTGTTTGATGCACTCATAACTATTGAAGGCAAAAATACAATTTAATCAAAACAATAATAGCTACAGTAACCTGTTAAGAGATAGGCAACATAAAATACGCAAATTGAGAAAACAAAAAAAATCACAATTTGTGGAGATGGTATTAAAACGTAGAGAGTTTGTTTTAGTTTTATCTTTGTTTCTTTTTCTTTCTTTCTTTCTTTTTTTTTTTTTTTTTGTGATCAGGCGTGGTGTCTCACAACTGTAATCCTAGCATTCTGGGAGATGGAGATAGGTGGATTGCTTGAGTTCAAGAATTTAACACCTGCCTGAGCAAGAGCGAGACCCCGTTTCTAAAAATTAGCCAGGCATTGTGGTGGTCACCTATAGTCGCAACTACTCAGGAGGCTGAAGCAAGAGGATAACTTGAGCCCAGGAGTTTGAGGTTGCTGTGAGCTCTGATGCCATGGCACTCTATCAAGGGCAACAAAGTAAGACCGTCAAAAAAGAAAAAAAAAACAACTTGTTATGTCTATAGATGTTTTTAAGCCTAATGATGCCACCATGCATAAACCTACAATAGACACATTAAAAATGAAAAGCAACGAATTAAAACATACTACCAGAAAAAATCACTTAACCACAAAGGAAGACAGTAATAAAGGAAAAGAGAAATGATAAAACAATCAGAACAAACAACAAAATGGCAGCAGTAACTTACCAATAATAACACTGTCAGTCAACTCAGTTCACCAATTAAAAGTCATAGAGTGGCTGAAAAGAGAATCAAAATCTAACTATATGCTGCCTACAATAAATCCACCTCACCTATAAAGACACACATAGATTACCAACGATGCTAGTGTCAGATAGAGTCCATTACAAGTCAAAGGATGTAAAAAGCAAAAAGGAAGGACACTGTGTGATGATAAAGGAGTTAATTCAGCGAGAGGACACAGCAATATAAATATCTGTGTACCTAATACTGGAATACCCAAGCATATAAACCAAACATTAATTACTGCAAAGGGAGAGATAGACTATAATCCAGTAACAGTAGGGTATGTCAACACCTCACTCTCAATAAGACATAGGTCATCTAGCCAGAAAATCAATGAAGACTCACCGAAGTTAAACTACACAGTAGACCATTTGCAGAACATTTCACCTACCTGCTGCAGAATACACATGCTTTCTATCCATACACGAAACACTTTTCAGAATAGGCCGTATCTTAAACCACAAAAAAGTCTCAAGAAACTGAAAAAGTAGAAATTATATCAAACACCTTTTCTGACCACAGTGTAATAAAACATTAAATCAATAACATGTGATTAAACGACATGCTCTTGAATGACTAAACAGTTACTAAAACAATTACAAAAGAAATTTCAAAAATTTTGAAACAAATGGAAATGGAAATCCAACATACCAAAATCCATAAACTTTGGCAAAAATGATACTAAGAGGGAATTTTATAGCAATAAATGCTTACATCAAAAAAATAAATAAATAAAAGTAGAGAGACTTCAAGTAAACCACATAATTATGTGCCTTTGGGAACTATGAAACAAGAACTTCCAGATGCAAAGTTATTATCAGGAAAGAAGTAATAAATGTCAGAGTATAAATAAACGAAACTGAGATGTAAAAACAATACACAAGATCAACAAAATAAGAAACTAGTGTTTTGAAAAGATAAACTAAATTAACAAACCTCTAGCAAGACCAAGAAAAAAGAGAGAGAGAGAGATGCAAATAAATAAAAACAGAAATATAAAAGGAGACTACATAACCGAGACCAAAGAAATAAAAGAACCATTACAGACTCTTGTGAACAACTATATGTGGTATCTGTGGACTGTTATGAGACACATAAAAATTGAGAAACATAAAACCCACATGAATGGAGACTTATGAAGCCCTCCCAGCAACGTTGATAAGCCGAGAAAAAGTTGAAACTTGCACAAGTGATTCAGAAAGGACACTGTTGACTGGGTTTCTCAGAAATGAAATGACAGATCGCACCACAGTCTGTCTCAAAACTTTTTGTAATTCCAAAATATTAGAAAACCTAGGGGAAAATGGATAGATTCCTAGACATCTACAATGTGCCAATAATTAAGCTATGAAGAAATAGAACATTTAAAAAATGAGAAATGAGGCTAAAACCATAATGTAATGTCTCCCATCAAATAAAAGTCTATAAGCTGAGGGCTTCATTGCTGTTCCACCAAACATTTTAAGAGATGTTCATACTAATTCTACTCAAATGCTTCAAAAAAATTGAAGGTGAGATTATTTCTAAACTCATTCTATCAGGCCCCTGTTGCACAGATAACAAACCAGACAACGATATAGGGTGGACATAAAGTTCAACATACTATGTTAAATTTTAAATTGCACACGAACTTTATGTACACACTGTATTTATATAAAAGAAAACTATAGGCAATAGTACTGATGTAAAAATCTTCAACAAAATACTAGCAAACCCAATTGCACAATATATTGAAAAAATATTCACCATGATGTGCAGGAGTCATCTCAAGAAAGCAAGGATGAATAAATTAACAAATGCAATGAATCATTTTAACAGAATTAAGAACAAAAACTATATGATCATTTCAATGGATATAGAAAATAAATAAAATTCAGCATTCCTCTATGGTAAAAACTCTCAACAAATAGGGCATAGAAAGAACATACCTCAAAATAATAAAGTTTATATATAAGAAACCAACAGCTAATATCAGTCTGAATGGGGAAAAGTTGAAAGCTTCCTCTCTAAAGTCTGGAACAAGACAGAATACTCCCCTTCACTACCTTTACTCAACATAATATTAAAGTCCTGGCAGAGCAATTAGATGAAAGAAAAAAAGAAATAAAGGGCTCCAAAAGTGAAAAGGAAGTAAGACTAATCTTTTGACCTAAAATTAAGATGACATGAATTTTAGAATTCCTAAATTCTAAATTAGAATTTAGAATATTTAGAAAATCCTAAAGACTCCACCAAAGACTGTGAGACTAGTAAAATTTAGAAATTTTAGAAAATTTAGAAAATCCTAAAGACTCCACCAAAGACTGAGACTAGTAAAAAATGTTCAGTAAAGTTGCAGATATAAAATAAATATATAAAAATGAGTAGCATTTACGTATTCCAACAGTGAAAAGCCTAAAAAAGAAATCAAGAAAGCAATCACATTTACAAGAGCTACAAAGAATATAAAATACCTCCAAATAAATTTAATCAAATATTTCAACAAAAATTATAAAGTACTGATGAAAGAATAGAAAAGGATGCAAAAAAGGAAAAGAATTAATGGATGGGAGGAATTAAAATTGTTAAAATGACTATACCACCCAAAGCAACACAGATTTTATGCAATCTCTATAAAATTACCAATGACGTTCACAGAAACAGAAACAAATAATTCTAAAATTTATATGAAATCAGAAAAGACCTAGAATAATTAATGCAATCCTGAGCAAAAAGAATGAAGCCAAAGGCATTATACTGCTTGACTTCAGAATGTACTATGAATCTGTAGTAAACAAAATGGCATAGTACTGGCAAAAAATAAGACAACATGGAACAGAATAGAGAATCCAGAAATAAATCCAGGCCTTTATGATAAATTCATTTTTTTACAAAGGTGTTAAGAATGTTTATAAGGGAAAGGATTTCCTTTTCAATAAATGGTGCTGGGAAATTGGATATCTGTAGGCAGACGAATGGAACTAGACTCCTCTCTCTCACTATATACAAAAATCAAATCAAAGTACATTAAAGACTTCAATCTAAGAGCTGAAACTATGAAATCCCTACAAGAAAACAATGAAGAAACCATCCAGGAGCCTGGTCTAGGTAATGATTTCTTTTTTTTAGTATTTTTTTTATTTTTTCAAATCAATAGGAGGGTACAATTTTCAGGTTACATTGCTCTCACAGAGTAAAGTTCCATTTGTATAACACACCTCCTGGGTGAGGGGCTCTTCTAGGCAATGATTTTTGAGTAAGACTTCAGAAGCTCAGGCAATCAAAGCAAAAATGGACAAATGTAATCACATCAAGATAAAAAACCTTCTTTACAGCAAAGGAAAAAGCAACAAAGCAAAGAGACAACCCACAGAAGAGAAGAAAATGTTCCAACTATATATATGACAAGAGATTAATAAACAAAGTATATAAGGAGCTCAAACAACTTCCTAGCAAAGAAAAAGCCCAATTTAAAAGATGGACAACATATCTAGACATTTTCCAAAAGACATACAAATGGCCAACCAGTCTACGTAAAAATGATCAACATTACTAATCACCAGAGAAATGCAAATTAAAACTGCAATGATAATTTCACCTTGGTTAAAATGGCTTTCTTCACAAAGACAGGGAATGACAGATACTAATGAGGATGTAGAGGAAAGGGAATCGTTAATACAACCTTGGTGGAAAGTGTGAGCACAGCCACTATGGAAAACAGTATGGAGGTTTCTAAAACCCCTAAAAACTAATAATAGAACTAGTGATAATGAATAGCAATTACACTATTGGTTATATATGTGAAAGAAAAGAAGTCAACATATTGAAGGGATATGTACCCTCTCATTTTTATTGCAGTACTGCCCACAGTAACCAGAACATGGATGAACTTAAGTGCCTATCAAAAGGTGAATGGATGGTGAAAATGTGGTACATAAACACAATAGAATATTATTCCATCATAAAAAGAATGAAATCCTATCATTTTTATCAATGTGGATGAAACCAGAGATTATTATGTTAAGTGAAACAAGCCAAGCACAGAAAGATAAGTGTCATATGTTCTCACTCACAAGTGGGAGCTAAAAAAGTGGATGTCATGAACATATAATAGTATATTGGTGATCATCAGTGGGTGGGAAGGGTAAAGTAAAGGGATTGATTCATTCACACAAACACAGAAGAAATAAGACCTGGTGTTTGACTGATCAGTAGAGTGACTATAGTTAACATTAATCGATTGTACATTTCAAAATAGCTAAGGAGAATTTTAATGTTCCTATCATTAAAAAATATTAACATCTTTGGTGTTATATATCACAATTACCCTGATTTGATGGTTATGCCTCAGACATTTAAGTTTGCCAAATTCTCCTAAAAATAAAAGTGCTACACATTTCATTGCTGAATATCACTATGGTCACCTTTGAAGTACTTCCTGGGGAAGCTATGCACTGAGACCAGTGCTCAGTCCACTTTTCAAAGCACTTTTTCCTAAGACAAGTGCATGAACCTAATTGTCAGACCTTCTACAATGACAGCTCTGGTAGCCATTCCAGAAAAAGTTCTAAAACTGCTGATTTGCTGTTTAATGATTTAAATGATTTCTGAGAGATACCATGGGAAAGTCTAGATTCTGGCAGTCATTATGTCCTATAGAAAATCACAGATCTGAATTACTGAATTTTGAGCAGTGCACTGCTAGAATCTTCAAATACTGACAGTCAAACCTACCAATATTGACCTCTGTGGTCTTGAAGAAAAAGTAAGGAAGAAAAGATAGTCATAAACTTTAATCCTATCTTAGTATGGAACTAAGAAGAATAATTTCCAAACAAATGATAGCAATAAAAGAGTAATAAATTCAGTAATAAAGGAGTAAAAACTCCCTAAAAAATAATAAAGAAATAATATGCCAAGCATGGTGTCTACACTTGTAATCCTAGTGCTCTGGGAGGCCAAGGCAGGTGGGTTGCTTGAGCTCAGGAGTTAGAGACCAGCATATGCAAAAATGAGACCCTGTTGCTACTAAAAATAGAAAAATTAGCCAGGTGCTGTGGTGGGCATCTGTAGTCCCCAGCTATTGGGGAGGCTGAAACAAGAGGATAACATAAGCCCAAGAGATTGAGTTTGCTGTGAGCTGTTATGATGCCACGGCACTCTACTTGGGGCAGCAGAGTGAGACACTATCTCAAAAAAAAAAAAAAAAAAAAAAAAAAAAAGTAATAAAGTTGTTTTGGGCCCGCAAATGCCTTGGGTTAGGTTTTTTTTTGGGCCCTAAAATGCCTATGCTTAGGTTTTGATACCACCTCAACC
>CAUYPK010076752.1:0-13567 GCA_963574355.1 Loris lydekkerianus
CCCATTGAAAATGAGCAGGGAAATAAATAAACGGGATGACACAGGTAATGAAGGCCTGTTAAAGGTCACAATAAAAACACAACTGAAAGAATGCATGGTGTTAAGTAAACCTTAGAGCATTACTTAAAAAAAAAAAAAAAAAAAAAAACAAAAAAAAAAACAAAAAAAAAAACTCCAGCCTCTTGATTATGAGTACAGTTTAATTAATCTGTCACTTTAAGGGCCTCATAACTGTAGGAGTGGGACAGACAACTTTCAGTTTTACAGATGAAGAAATCCTGATCTACAGAAGTCTAGGAAAGATGAGAAAGAGAACAGAGGAATGAGAAATGAGAAGAACAGAGAATAGGAAAAAGTATAAGAGCTAGTAGAAAACCAGTAAGAGTTCCTCAAGGTCTGGAACATGATGAGTTTTGGGGGCAGGGGAGTCCTCGAAAGAAAAAACAAAATGTAGTCCCATTCAGTAGGCTGAGGCAGGTATGAGAAGATGAGTATGGATGAGCAAGATAAGATTCTTCCTCCCCAGTAAGCTCAGTGGGAGTATGCTTTCATTTTGCCTTTCTTCTGCTCTTGACTCTTATTTCAGTCTCTTTTTTTTTTTTTTTTTTGACAATGAATTCACACACCTCTCCTTTTTCCATCACTTCATTTCAGCTGTTGAGGGAACTCCAATCTCTGGACTACACCAGAGATTCTCAAATGGTAATGTGCATAAAATTCCCCTGGAGATCTTGATAGTGCAGTTTCTGATTCAGCAGATTTGAGGAGAGGTCAGAACTTCTAGAATTCTAACAAACTCCCAGGGAACATGGAAGCTGTGCCCAAAGGACCATACTTTGAGCAGCCTGCTATTAGAGCATTATCCCTCTTGTCTAGCTTCCATGGGCCACAAGAAAAAGAGGCCTGGTATTAACCCACAGAGACTCTTCCCTGGGACATTGATTGTGTGTCCTTCTCCTTTTGGGCAATGATCTTCTCAGGTATCACAGATACACAATCTGTGCCTTGTCAACTACCTATGTTCTAGGGCCGCCATCTATGTGTCCCCTGTCCTCCTTGCTTCCTGCTCCAGACCCTTTTTGAAAAACACCCTCTGTTGAGTAGCACAGGTATCTCCCCATAGCATGACTTTCTTAATTCAAATGAGATTTAGGGATAATGATTAAGTAGGAAACAAAATTGGGAAGATAAAGGCTGAAATTCATTAAAACACGTACTAGAAATATCCCATATCCATAAGAGAAAGATTCTTGATCATAGAGTAATGACTACTGTGGCTGCTTTGTCAAACTTTTCTGTTTTCAGTTCAAGAATCTGAACCATATATACTAATTTGGGGTATAATGGAGGCTGGATCATAATTTTTCAGTTTTGCATTTTGTTATAGCCACAGTTAAAAATAAGAATGTATAAATAATGTGTACATAAAATTCAGAGGATAATGGTAGTTTCTGGTGATAGTAGGTCATAAGAGTACATTTCCACCCCTGAAAATATGATAGGTACAATGAAATGAGTTTGAATCAACAAAATGACACATGATAAAATTTTATGCTATTGTGATGAATAAAAGTACACAGTCAAGAATCATGCTAGTACAATAAAATAAAGCAATCTTTTCAAAACCTACCCAAGGACAAGATAGGTCTACTACCCAACTACAGCCTAAAAAATTCCACAGACTAAGTGATTTTGCAAACTTGAAACAATTTATGGGAAAGGAAAATTTGTTAGTTCTAATCAGCCAATTTTTATTGATAGCTTTCAGTAACAAGCTTTTGATTTAGAAGTATAGCTATAAAAAATCTTTTGTTTTTAAAACTTTGGTAAAATGTAATTTGTTTAAATAACTGCAAAATTTTTTCCACCTTATCCTCATTGTCTATAAGTTATAATATTTTGCAACTGAATTTTTGATAAAATGAGTTCTTAGGTTCACATTTATTTATTTCAGAATTAGAATAGAATAGATTATACCCACCATCATGTATTTAAGTGTGAAGATTGTAAAGTCCTTTAAGTCTGGAGAAAACTTGTTGTAACCCACAATGCTTACACATTTGTGTACTAGGGACAATTTGGCTGGTCTCACAAAGTCTATAGAAAGCTTATTAGAAAATTGCTTCTAAACTCGTAAAGTACATTGGATTACATAGGAAAACTACCACATTGAATAGCAGTACTAAAATTATTAAAAAACAATCTGTAATACAGTAATATATATGTTCTTTGTTAACACTTTAGCTGGAAAGGCAGTAAACTTAAAACATAGACACATTTTATTTCATGAAGGCATTATTTGTCTGTGTTTGGCTGCTAGTTAGCTTGAAGAAGTACATGAAACTGTCTTTTGGTCTTCAATTTTTTATTTTGATTATACAAGTAGTAAAGTTTGTGATTCATAAAGATATATTGTGAATGTAGTAAAAAGCTAAACAAAGCAAGGGTAGATTTCTCTAAAGAAACAATAGAATTTCCTAAGGCATTCTTAGTAAAAACTTCAATAGCGAGAACACTTGATTTCATTTTTGGGGGCCGAAGGGCCAGGCTGTGGAATTGCCAGGTATCTGAGCCAGTTTCAGGAGGTGGCCAGATGGCCAGCAAGCCGGATGGCCTTGGCCATAAACAAGCAGGCACTCTGACAACTGCCATATGTTCCAGATGGTGATGAGTGCAGGCAGTGTGTCCAGGTATCTAAATCTGTAAAGTGGTGTGACCATATCCATGTTTCTCCTTGTGATAAAATCACATCTACTAAT
The DNA here is from genome assembly GCA_963574355.1 of Loris lydekkerianus. Classification (NCBI taxonomy): domain Eukaryota; kingdom Metazoa; phylum Chordata; class Mammalia; order Primates; family Lorisidae; genus Loris; species Loris lydekkerianus. Next base: position 2,760 of record CAUYPK010076752.1, read on the forward strand.
GCTACTGTGGTTCCTTGATGACATTCGTAACTGAAAGAACACTAAATTTCACTTAGAGGCTAGTAAAATATGCATTTTTCCCCCCCATTTGAGTTCACAGACTCTAATTCTATCTCTATATCCCTTTGGGTCCACAGACCCCAGGATAAAACCTCTGTGTTAACATGAACTAGACAAAATTTTCCTAACTCCACTGAAATTTACATATATAATAATATAGGGTTTTAAGTTGAAAAGTACTCTCAAGATAAAAGAAATTTCTATCCTTGTGCCCACCTTAGTGCATCATTGTTTTCACTTCACAACTGTGGAAAGTGGAAGTAAGAGGTGTAACTTTAATCAGCAAAGGTCACAAAATTAGGGAGGAGCATGGCTGGGCCTTGGTCACGGCCCTGACAACAAGGTCCGGCCTTTGCTCCTTACTACCAAGTGTCCAGGCTGCAGTTCCACCAGTTCACAGAGTAAAAGTCAATGTAGGTCAATGCCTGAAAGGTCTGACTGGTGACAAAGCTCAGCCCACCTCCCAGACAGCTGGGCAACCCAAGATAAGCTCCCCTGCCCTGAGGATTCCCTTGCATATTCCTTTCCCCTCCCAGACCTCATGCCCATATCATTAAGGCAGGAGTTTGAGAGTATGAGGAGAGGGAACATTCTTACCTAGACTCAGGTCCTGAAATAATAACTGGCAAAACAGCCACCTCCAGACCTTGGGTCCACCTTCACTGCTCTGCTCCCTCCAGCTTCTTCCCCCCTTCCCCTACCCTTCCCTTCCCATTCCATTCCCCACAGTGACACCTGGTTCTTCCTCTTCTCTCATTCTCTTCTCACCAGGTTAAAACCTACCTCAGAAGCAATGTCACCATGGAAAGTACGTTTACGTACAAATATACTTACTGCCTCTGTAATGATGCTGAAAAGAACTTATACTGGCAATTTGAGGTCAAAGGTAAGTATATATGTTGTCCTAAGGAAGGGCTGTCCACCAGGAAGGAAAAGCTGTACACAGAAATGTGGCTCCAGAATGGCAACCAGAACAGAACCCCAGCAGGGGAAGGATGGGGGGGGGGGGGAGGCTCAGGGAAGAAAGGAGGGTGAGAGAAAAGAGGTGACTGCACCCAGGTTCCAAGAGAGAGGTACTATATGTGAAAAGCTAATTTGGGAGGCAGACTTGCAAAGGAATTGGGGAAACTGAACCTTAGTGGGCAGGTTCCTGATACTAGTAGAAAAGACAGGATACAGCTGGAGTATCTGAGAGATTAATCTTTGTCTGCATCTTTTTCAGAGCCTATGAAAATTGCAGCAGTATCTGACATTATTCGGGAACTAGGCATCTGCCCTAATGATGATGGTGTGATCCCCATCAAAGCAAACCGGTATTTTATCTATGACACCTTAAAAGTACAATGATAATGGAAGTTCTTGTCTGTTTACCACACACAGGTGGTCTCCTCTGAGGAAACTTGGCTGGAATATCTGTTTTTGTCTGTAAAATAAACTTCTTACAAGCTTCTCTGTGTGCTGTCATGTATTTTCTATCCCCAAAGAGCCCAAGAGTGCCCCAAATTTCTGGAATATGTGGCCGCTAAAGATTCTTTACTGAGGAGATTCTGTGTTCTCACTTCTCGTACATATGAAGAGAAGAAGAAGAAATAGGAAAGAAAGGACCCATTTTCTTGGAGGGAAAAAGCAGTGGCCCCAAAATTCCTGGCCAAGGGGTGGAAGAGCCAGCATGGGAACCCACACCTCCCTGCTACATGGATCCTCTGCCAGAAGAGCCAGGAGATCCCAGGAGATGAGAGTCATCATGGAAATAGCAGCATCAAAGACTAACCTCATTTCCAGAGCACAATGGCTCCATGTGGCCAAGGGCTAATATATTAGATGGTGCAGATATCCAACATTCCCACTATCTCAGAAAGTGCTATTGAACAGAGCAGACCCACAGCCTTAGCAGAGAGGCTTACTGCCAACTTTTGTCGTAAAGGAGCACATAAACTCTATAACCACCACCACCATTGCCACTACTATCCCAATGCTATTAAAAAATTCAGAGACAGATCAATATCTCTCTCTCTCAACAACTTTTCTACTGAAGTTTACTGCCTCATTCTTTTTCACTCCTTCATCAAACTGTCTCTCAATTTGATTAGCACTCCCTGAGGAGGGACATTTCTTAAATTTCTTAATACTTAACTGAAATACTACTTTACCCGACAAAAGTAATTTACAACCTGCTGAGTATATGCGGAAGTCTCTCAGAGGAAGTAGCAGAATTGGAAAGAGAGAGAGAGTAACTAGGTAGAATAGTTTGGGTGTTCATCAGACACAAATAAAAATCCAGAAAGCTTCTATAAAATCAACCAAGCACATCTAAGCATTTTATCTGTGGTCCTTAGTGTGTGTTTAATGCCTGAAAACTCCAGAATGCCAGCCCTAAGACAGGGCCAGTCTTTAAGCCCCAGAGATAGAAGCATAACATTTTGCTTTGACACTCTGATATATAGGGGTCCATGAATTTCTTCTTGAAACAAAAGAATTAAGTGCTAAAAAAAAAAAAAAAAAAAAAAAAAAAAAAGTGGACTTATTATGAGAGACAGCCATATCATGGTCAACCTGGCAGAAATAAGAGCAGAATGGTGGTGCAGCCAAATCTCATTCTGATCCCTTCTCCAGGAGTCAGAAGCCAGGAAGAACCTAGAAAACTTCCAGACTTTCTCATGCAATTACAGATGTATGTGCCTACATATCTAAACAAATGTTGTTGGAGAGAGTCAGAACAGGCAGATTTTCTCTTCTTAAGAGAAGGGGACATTATGTCTACCAAATATCACAAACATGTCAGTCCATTTTTCCCTTTCTGCATAAATATGGAAATGAAGTAACTAACTGTTATACTCAGTTCAAGTTAAATCTCAAGAGGCTCCTTCATGATGAATTAGATTGGGTTACCCTTTCTTCTTCCCTCTCCAAATGTAAAGAGGTCATGAAATAAGGAATAAAACAAAAAATAAACAAAAATAAGGCAAAATCAAAAAGAGGCAAGACCAGATAAGCTTTCTGATCCCTATATCTATTCCTCTAACAAATGTGGATAGCTGGATATTGTACAAGTCCAACAACCAGCACAATTTGACATACATAAAATTTAACTCACCATTTTCTTCTCACTCAACCAAACCTAGTATTTAGAAGGCTGAAGCAGGAGGATTGATTAAGGTCAGGAATTTGAAACCAGCCTGGACAAGACTAAGACACTGTCTTTACAAAACACAGAAAAATTAGGTGACATGGTGGCACGTGCCTATACCTGTGGTCCCAGCTTCTAGGAAGGCTTAGGAAGGAGAATCACTTGAGCCCAGGAGGTCAAGGTGATAATGAGCTATGATCATGCCACTGCACTCTAGCATATCTAAAAAACAGACAAAAGAAGTTTTTCCTGAATTGGAGGCCAAGATGGCAGGCAAGAAGCAGCCCACACATGCCACTCTCAAGGACAAGAGCAAAGGTTTCAAGTAGATCCCCATCTACAGATAAACCCTGTTGGAGAGAGCATTGAAATTACCAGAAAATTAACAGGAGACATTCAGAGTGAAAAAGAGGAAAATGGGGAAATCAACTCACCAAGAACAGTAGATATGTAGGGGAGGTTACTATATATGGAAAAAGGACAAAGGGGAGAACCCCAGGGCTCCATGTTGTCCCCATTGACACTACAACCCAAGTGTGAGGTGTCTTCACCATTAAAATAGACCTCTGTAATGATCAAGGAACTGCTGGAGATTATGCAGTAACCTGACACCAGACAGTGGGCTCAGTGGGGACACATTGGTTTCTGGTCCCGAATTGCAACAAGTGGTGCCATTCTGAGCTCATGGGTATAGAGCACCCAGTATACACAGCGATTTTCTTCACAGCAACGGCCTCCATAGTGCCACTCCAGGCCAGAGAGGAAGCAGGGAGAGTAGACACCACTGCACACCCTATGACTGGGAGCCGTGCACACCCCCCCCACTAGAGAATTCAAACAAACTGGGCACCAATACCACTCAAGTGATCCCATGTTAACAGCCTCAGTAGGACCTATGTGTAGCCAGGTATGCCACCATATGAAACACACCCACATGGTCCTGCATGCTGCCCAATCTGCCACACCTTTGTGGCACCATATAATGCCATGCCTGTGGTCTAGCACTCTGTCATGGACCCATTAGGCACAAGTCACCCCTCCCACTGCATGCCACCATTACACCAGGACATGAGTGGAGTGACTGCCCACAACCCTGACACTCACAACCACAACTTAGGAAGCCTCACCCAGCAGCCACTGCCACTTCTGAGGAAAGAACCAGGCAGAGCAATCTCCCAAAGTACTTTCTTCCAGGTACTCACTCAGCTGCCCCACCCGAGCTTCCAATAGTGGCCTGGGACAAACCTACCACTCCACACAAAGATCCCCCAGCACCAGCTGGAACTGTGACAATCACAGGGGAACAAAACAATGCAGAATGACAGTATTACAGAATCTCAGAGCACCTGACTGATCAATTTTCCAGAATAGGACACAAAAGCACCATCTAGGGATTTCTCTTCTTCTTCTCACTAAGTAGCAGAGTTCCCAGCAAAGGAGAACAGGTGTATTACAAACATATCCAACCTGAACTGAGAGAAGAGGTTTCAGGTTAAAAAAAAATAAAAATAAAAAAAAACTACCAAAAAATCTCTGATAACATCAAAAAAGCTACTTACACCCCCCACCCACCCACCCAAAGGATCACAGTAGATCTATAGCAACTGATCCCAACAAGAAGGAAATTGTGTAAAGGTCAGAAATGGAATTCAGAATATGGATGGCAAGTGAGATGAATAGAATTGAAGAGGAAGTAGAAAACCAACACAAAGAAGCCAGAAAAACATTTTAATGGATAAAAACAAGAAGTCTTGGGTGGTACCTGTGACTCCGTGGGTAGGGCACTGGCCCCACATACCAAGGGTGGCGGGTTCGAACCTGGCCCCAGCCAGCTAAAACAGCAGTGGCAACTGCCACAACAAATAGGCCTTCTGGCAGGTGCCTGTAGTCTCAGCTACTCAGGAGGCTGAGGCAGGAGAATCGCTTAAGCCCAAAAGTTGGAGATTCCTGTGAGCTGTGACACCACAGCACTCTACCCAGGGTGACATACTGAGACTCTGTCTCAAAAAAAAAAAAAAGTCTCTAACGAAATAAACTATATGAGAAAGGATATAACAGAACTTGGAGAAACAAAACAGTGATTTAAGAAATTTTGAAATATAGAAGAAAGTTTCAACAACAGGATAGATGAAACAGAAGAAGGAATTTCAGAGTTTGAAGACAAAGCTACTGGAATAACACAGTCAATGATGCAGAAAAATAACAAAGAAGAATGAATAATCACTCAAATAAATATGGGACTATGCAAAGAGAACCAATATAAAAATTTTAGATATCCCAGAGGGAGAAGAAGTAAAAGCGAAAAGCATGGAAAACCTTTTTGAGGGAATTATTGAGAAAAACTTACCTGGTATCATCAGAGGTGTGAATATCCAGATACAATATGGTCAATTAACACTGGGAAGATTCTCAGCAAATAGGATTTCTACAAGACACACAGTTACCAGCCTGGCCAAAGTCAAAATGAAGGATAATTTTGTACAAGCTCCAACATAAAAGTGGCGAGTAACCCACAGAGGAAAAAACCAACCAAGCTAACAGCAGACTTCTCAATAAAAGTTTTCAAGAGGGAAAACAAAATAACAAGGTATCACTGAACATAACGCACAGAAAAGCCTCCTACATAATATTAACACTGAACATGAGCAGTCCTATTACCTTATTTTAAGGCATAGTCTAGCTAAAAAGATGAAAAATCATAACCAAAGTAGCCATCTCCAAGTAATCAGACTAAACCAGCAAGGATTCACAAAAACTCAAGGTAAAGAGATGGAAAAAATATTCCATGCAAATGGAAACAAAAAGCAAGCAAGTATAGCCATTATCATATCAGATAAAATTGACTTTAAATCAATTAAGTGTAATAAAAAACAAAGATATAATTATGAAGGGGGGCACTTGTGGAAGAAGACATAACAATCCTAAATACATAGACACCTAATATAGGAGCTCTCAAATTCGAAAGCTACAGATCTAAACAAAGAAATGAATAATAGCATCATAATTGTCAGAGACTCCAACACCCCACTGATAGAACTGGACATATCATTGAGGAAGAAATTAACAAAGGAACACTGGACTGAAACAGGACTCTAGAACAAATGGGCCTAGAAGACATTTATCAAACACTCTACCCAAAGACTACAGAATATACATTCTTCTTATCAGCATATTGGACACTTTCCAAGACATATTATATGTTAGGCACAAAACAAGTCTCAGCAAATTCAGAAAAATCAAAATCATACAATGTATCTTCTCAGATCACAGTGGAATAAAATTAGTAATCAATTCCAGCAGAAATTCTCAAATCCTCACAAACTCAACTTGCTGTGAACAATCCTTGAGTCAATAATGAAATTAGATGGAAATCAAAAGATTCCTCAAGCTGAATAACAAAGGAGACACAAACTTTCAAAATCTATAGGGAACAGTAAAAGCAGTGCTAAGGAAATGTTAACAGGCTTAAGTGCTTACATTAAGAAAAAACAGAATTATCAACCTGATGTCATATATCAAAAAATGAGAAAAAGACAAACTAAGCAAACTGAAAGCCAGTAGATGAAAAGACATAATAAAGCTCAGAGTGTAACTAAACCAAATTAAAACAAAACAAAACAAAACAAAAATAAATAAAAAAAAGTGCAAAGGATCAATAAATCAAAAACTTGGTTCTTTGGAAAGACAAATAAAATTGATAGATCACTAGCCAAATTAACCAGAGAAAGAAGAGAAAGTACTCAAATAAGCTCAACCAGAAATGAAAAAGGAGATATTACAACTGATCAGCAAAATATAAAATGTCTTCTATGACTACTACAAAATCCTGTATACACACAAATTTGAAATGTAGAGGGAATAGATAAATTCCTGGAAACACACAACCCCCAAACCTCAATGAAGAAGAAATAGAAATCCTGAATACACCACTAACAAGTAGCTAGTGAGCAGTAATAAAAAAAATAAATAAATAAAAGAGCAGTAATAAAAAAAAAAAAAAAATTCCCAATAAATAAAAAAAGGTCCTAGGCAACATGAATTCACCACATAAACAGGACACGGATTCACCACATACCAGAAACAAAAACAAAGACTATATGATCATCTCATCTCAATAGATGCAGAAAAAAGCATTTGACAAAATCAACCATGTTTCATGATAAAAATCCTCAACAAGCTAGGCAAAGAAGGAATTTCAAAATTATAAAAGTCATATACGATAAACATACAGTCAAACTCATACTGAATTGGGAAGAGTGTTAGTATTACCCCTAAGAAATAAAACAGGACAAACTTTGTCATTGTCACAGATTCTATTCAACATAGTACTAGATGTCCTAGCCAACCAATCAAACTAAAGAAAGAAATCAATTCCAAGAGAACAAAGAAAGGTATAAAAGGCATTTGCATCAGGAAAGAAAAGGTCAAACTATCCTTGTTTGTCAATGATATGCTCCAGTATCTAGAAAATCCTAAAGACTCTACCAAAAGACTCCTAGAATTGATAAATAAATCTTTAATTAAAATGTTAGTTTGCCAAATCAGTGAACACAAATCAGTACCATTACTATATAGTAATAATAGTCAAGCTGAGAATCATTTACAATATCTACAAAGAAAGGTAAAATACTTAGGTATATGCTTAACTAAGGAAGTAAAATATCTCTGTAAGAACTACAAAACACTGATGAAAGAAATTGTAGATGACACAAACAAATGGAAAAACATCCCCAGCTGTGGGTTGGTAGAGTCAACTTCATTAATATGAACATTCTGCCTGAAGTCATTTACATAGTCAGTGCAATTCAAAATACCCCCCTCTTATTTCAAAGATCTAGAAAAAAATAAAGCCTCATTTGAAACCATAAAAAAGCCTGAAATGCCAAAGTGATCTTAAGCAAAAAGAACAAATCTGGAGGCATCACATTATCTGACATCAAATTATACTACAAGACTGTAAGAACCAAAACAGCATGTTACTGTTATAAAAGTAGAGAATAGACCAATAGAACAGAAAAGAAAGTCAGAAATACAACCATATAGCTACATATACAACCATATACCAACAGATCTTTGACAAAGCTGATAACATATGTGTAAACTAGGGAAATGATGTTCTATTCAATAAATGGTGTTAGGAAAATTGGATAGCCACGTACTGAAAAATGAAGCTAGACCAATATCTCTTACCATATAAAAAAGTTAATTCAAGATGCACTAAAGGTTTAAATGTAGGCATGAAATAACAAAAATTCTAGGAGAAAATGTAAGAAAAAATTCTCCCAGACACAGGCCTACGCAAAAAAAGTATGACTAAGAATCCAAAGGCAAATATAGTAACAACAAAAACAAATAAATGGGACTTAATGATATTCAAAAGCTTCTATACAGCAAAGGAAATAATAAACAGGGTAGACAGGCAACCAACAGAATGGTAGAAAATATTCATAAACTACAAATCTAATAGAGGACCAATATCCAGAATCCATAAATAACTCAAACAAAACAGCAAGAAAAACAAACAACCCCATCAAAAAAAATGTGCAAAAATATGAATAGGGAGAGGATTAAAGATGGCGGCCGAGTAACAGCTTCCCTGCAACTGGGCACAGCGAGTCTGAAGAGACAAGACTCCAGGCATCTCTGGCCAGTGGGATCTGCCTATAATCACCCCTTTGAGGATATAGGGAGCCAGCAAGAAACTTCTGGACACCAAGAGGAGGACAAAAACAGTGGAGAACTGGCAAGTGGTTGTGAGTGTTGGATCAACCTAATCACGCTGGCAACCATGAGTACAAGTAGCAGTGAGACTGCAAACCAGAAGGGCCTTACCTGTGAACTGTTTTGGTGTTCTTGGACTTGGCACTCAGTTGAACTACCTTGGGGAGAGCTTGAACAGGAGTATGGAGAACATTGGGCATTGTCTGGGGCCCCAGACTGAGCCACTGAGCTGAGCGCAGGAAGCCATTGTGAAAGAACTGCCCTGGCAAGCTCCACCCTCAGGGTCCCAGAGCAAGGATCGGGAGGGACAAAGTCACCAAGTGACTGAGCAGCCTAAAGGTGAGGAGTGAGCTGCCTTACAGCCTTAATCCTTAGGGGCAGAGTGAGACAGTTTTGACACACAGGAGCCTTGGGCTGTTACCCTTGGTAGAGTGCCGTGACATCACAGCTCATAGCAACCTCCAACTCCTGGGCATGGCACTGCCCAGACCTCCATAAGAGCTGTGCAGCGAACCCTGACCCATGACCTGCACACACAGAGCCTCCGCATTCCCTGACTAGGAACTGCGGGAGCCACGCAACCCTGCGTCCTACCTCCTGTGTCCTCCAAGCCTCCACACTAGCCCATTCATCTGGCCAGGGACTCTGGTAACTGCATGCCCTCTGGAGCCTTCCCTGCCTCTGTGCAGAGCCTTTCTACTAGCCAGAGACTGCTGGAGTCTTGGGCTCTCTGTGCCAAAGTCACTGGGTGCCAGGCACTCCCAGGACCGTGCACACCACCCCAAGCCCTATTACTAGATCCAGGTGTGTCACACACCGGAGGTGCTTCCACAACCAGAACTCCCTAGCTAGAGCATCCCCACAGGAACTACACAGGGTCACTCCCTACAAAGATCCAGCAACAATAGAGTGATCCCGCTGGGGTCTAATCTTGGAGAGACACCTCCCAAACTCTGAGGACAGCCAGAGGCAACAGTGAAAAACAATCATGAAGCGAAATCAACAGAAAAACTCTGGCAATATGAATAATCAGAGTAGATCAACTACCCCAACAATCAATAAGGCAGAAACAGCACAAGACCCTATGCACAAACAAATAGCTGAGTTGTCAGAAATTGAATTCAGGATCTGGATACCAAATAAGATCGAATTAGAATTCCAAAAGTTATCTCAAAAATTCAATGGATTCAAAGACCAAATGACCAAAGATTTTGACACATTGAGACAAGAAATTGCATCCCTCAAAGATCTGAGAAAGACAGTAGAATCCCTCAGTAACAGAATGGAGAAAGCAGAAGAAAGGATTTCTGACATTGAAGACAAAACTTTTGAATGCTCCAAACCCTCTAAGAGGAACAGAAATGGAGAGCAAAACAGACCACTCTCTCAGAGAGCTCAGGGATAATTCAAAGAAAACCAACATTCATCTTATAGGGATCCCCGAAAATGATGAAGTGGCTTCACAAGGCACAGAGTCTCTTCCCCATGAGATTATGAAGGAGAACTTTCCAGACATGCAAAGAGATTCCAAAATTCAGATAGCAGACAGTTTCAGATCTCCAACATGACACAACCCAAATAAGACATCCCCCAGACACATCATAATCAATTTCACTAAAGTTAATATGAAGGAGAAAATTCTGAAAGCAGCCAGACGAAAGAAAACTATTACCCACAAGGGGAAGAATATTAGAATAACTGCAGATCTCTCTGCTGAAACCTTTCAAGCTAGAAGAGCATGGTCATCGACTTTAAATTTCCTAAAACAAAATAACTTTCAACCCAGGATCCTGTACCCAGCTAAACTGAGCTTCATTTATGACGGAGAAATTAAATACTTCAATGACATTCACATGTTGAAGAAATTTGCCACAACTAAACCAGCTCTCCAGGACATTCT